>ARYC01004214.1:0-46600 GCA_000711775.1 Oxytricha trifallax | reverse complement strand
CAGTGATACCTAACAGTTGAGGCACTCTTGCGTAATAACTTTGCTATTGCTGCTTAATTTAGTACAGGTTTGGCTTAGTCTATATTAATACTTGTTCCATACCTAAGCTTAAGCAGTAAATCTAAATATTACTCATCATAAATAGACCCTAAATTTCGCTAATTTCTATTTCTCATTTTGCAAATTGGCCTAATTTCTCTACTAACCCCAATAAGACCCCAACTATACCCTACAAATCAAAGCACTTATATACCTTACTAAGGGGTTTTGGGGTTTTGATTCTTTGCATTTATATTCAACTTTGGCTGGTATTTATTAATCCTTTATGGCGGGTTGTTTAACCTCCTCCTCAATTTGCACAGCTCTTTGATAACCTCCTACTTAACTTATATTTAAATCTCAAAGCTAGACTGGTCAAAGTTGTCATAAGTAGGCTCCCACTGAGTACAGGCGTCTCCGGTCTCTACTTTTCTTGGTTGCTGGAATGATAACTTTTATTGACTTGGTCCAAGTGAAGCCGCTCTTCTTAACAGGTTAGAGCTCATTTTAGTTTTCTGATATATTTTATTATAATAATGATTAAACCTACCGAGATAAACAATTATAGTAGAGTATAAGACACTCTGGTAGTTTCTTTGCTGAGAGGTAAGAAAATTAACTAACCATAAAAAACTGTAAGTTGACATATTTTATGAGAATTTCATACATTTTAGTAAATGCCTTACTGAGTGAAGAGAAAAAAGCTTTTTAGTCTAATGAAATTAGGATGCTTGGATTCCTAACTACCCTGAAATATCAGTGACAAACCTATATGACGATGCTATGAGTGATCCGGACGTAGCTCTCTACTTTCCATCAAAGCTACAGCTCTCTAATAAGTTGCCAGAGAGAAACTTCTTCTTTGGTGTTCTTGCAACTCTGAAACCTGAGTACTTAAATGAAGTTATTTAAGAAGCTCACAAGAAACGATACAGCATCTCTCCTGAAGAAAAAGAGAAGCAAGGTATTAATATAAGTGATACCTGGCCGTAGGAACTTCAAAAGCATCCATTCATCTCAAGTAAGCTTAGTCTTCTACCTTAATATAAAAACCTGGAACTGCTATATGATTGATGAAAGAGCGCAGCAAATTAAACAGAGAGAGGAAGTCACAAATAAAATATGAATTGAGTAAGAGACTCTACAAAGA
The DNA here is from genome assembly GCA_000711775.1 of Oxytricha trifallax. Lineage (NCBI taxonomy): Eukaryota > Ciliophora > Spirotrichea > Sporadotrichida > Oxytrichidae > Oxytricha > Oxytricha trifallax. The sequence goes on along the minus strand of ARYC01004214.1, from coordinate 45,411 downwards.
ATTCAAAAAGGCCAGACGAGATGAACATAGATGAAGGAGCTGGCACTAAGGAAGAAACATGGGCCCAAGCAAGCCTTAAGTGGAAGAAAAGAAAGAGAAGCCAAATCCCTTTACGGGCAAATTTAATATGTGAACTTATTCATTCATTTAAATCTAAAACTTATTTATAAACATTCATTCTTCCCTCTCTCGCACAGACTGTTGTCTTATCTACGCTCACTCTCTTACAGCTGCTTTGAATTAAGTCTACTGTATCGATGGACAAGTCATGCATAAGATGATACAGCAGCAGCTTCTTGTAGTGAGTCTTGATTTAACTCCAGTAGAATTCAATTCCATTAAATTAAGGGCTATAAGGAACGTTGTATACAGGAGTTATGTTTAGCTCTTCATAAGCTTTCTTAGACTCCTTAGTCTTATGAACTGAGAGGTTATCAACAAACAGGATGATCTCTTGGTTACTATACTTCTCTCTGAGCTTATGTAGGAACTCTATATACTACTCTCGCTTAATAGAGCGAGGGTGAATAACATAACTCTCTAGGCCTGAATCTTCACTTATACCAGCTAAAATTGCATGGGTGACTACCTTCACTTTTTAATCATAGACTTCTATATTATCATACTTCTTATACCAAGACTTATTAATAAAGGTGTTGAATGTAAACACTGCTTCATCAGCGTGTATGAACTTGATGTTATTAGTAATAGCTCTCTGCATTTAATCATATATATAGTTTAAATTATTACTATAAAATGGCACTGTAAAATCAATCACTCTCTTCACTCTGTTGACAGTCTTGAAAGTAATACCATTTCTTCTATAAATATTGGCTATAGTCTAAGGAGAGATACGCATGTCAGGAAACCTGCGATGAAACATCACAGCTCGCTAGTCTAATGGAAAGTGTGCCCAATACTTCAAAGTCTTAGAGTCGCAGAGGAAGTCAATATGAGCCTGAGAGAACTTTTATTTTCTTGCAGGATGCGTTCAACAACCAGAATTAAAATGCTAAACAGCTAGCAAGCAGTGATACCTAACAGTTGAGGCACTCTTGCGTAATAACTTTGCTATTGCTGCATAATTTAGTACAGGTTTGGCTTAGTCTATATTAATACTTGTACCATACCTAAGCTTAAGCAGTAAATCTAAATATTACTCATCATAAATAGACCCTAAATTTCGCTAATTTCTATTTCTCATTTTGCAAATTGGCCTAATTTCTCTACTAACCCCAATAAGACCCCAACTATACCCTACAAATCAAAGCACTTATATACCTTACTAAGGGGTTTTGGGGTTTTGATTCTTTGCATTTATATTCAACTTTGGCTGGTATTTATTAATCCTTTATGGCGGGTTGTTTAACCTCCTCCTCAATTTGCACAGCTTCTTTGATAACCTCCTACTTAACTTATATTTAAATCTCAAAGCTAGACTGGTCAAAGTTGTCATAAGTAGGCTCCCACTGAGTACAGGCGTCTCCGGTCTCTACTTTTCTTGGTTGCTGGAATGATAACTTTTATTGACTTGGTCCAAGTGAAGCCGCTCTTCTTAACAGGTTAGAGCTCATTTTAGTTTTCTGATATATTTTATTATAATAATGATTAAACCTACCGAGATAAACAATTATAGTAGAGTATAAGACACTCTGGTAGTTTCTTTGCTGAGAGGTAAGAAAATTAACTAACCATAAAAAACTGTAAGTTGACATATTTTATGAGAATTTCATACATTTTAGTAAATGCCTTACTGAGTGAAGAGAAAAAAGCTTTTTAGTCTAATGAAATTAGGATGCTTGGATTCCTAACTACCCTGAAATATCAGTGACAAACCTATATGACGATGCTATGAGTGATCCGGACGTAGCTCTCTACTTTCCATCAAAGCTACATCTCTCTAATAAGTTGCCAGAGAGAAACTTCTTCTTTGCTGTTCTTGCAACTCTGAAACCTGAGTACTTAAATGAAGTTATTTAAGAAGCTCACAAGAAACGATACAGCATCTCTCCTGAAGAAAAAGAGAAGCAAGGTATTAATATAAGTGATACCTGGCCGTAGGAACTTCAAAAGCATCCATTCATCTCAAGTAAGCTTAGTCTTCTACCTTAATATAAAAACCTGGAACTGCTATATGATTGATGAAAGAGCGCAGCAAATTAAACAGAGAGAGGAAGTCACAAATAAAATATGAATTGAGTAAGAGACTCTACAAAGAATTCAAAAAGGCCAGACGAGATGAACATAGATGAAGGAGCTGGCACTAAGGAAGAAACATGGGCCCAAGCAAGCCTTAAGTGGAAGAAAAGAAAGAGAAGCCAAATCCCTTTACGGGCAAATTTAATATGTGAACTTATTCATTCGTTTAAATCTAATACTTATTTATATACACAAAATCTCCCTTCTCTTGCACACACTTTAGCTTTTTCATCGCTGACTCCCTTAGCAGCACTCTTAATAAAATCGACTGTATCTATCTTTAAATCATGCATCAGATTGTAGAGCAGCAATTTCTTATAATGACCTTTCAATAACCCCCCTATATAATTCAATTCCACTGAACTAAGTGCTGTAAGGAACATTAAATACTGGTGTTATATTTAGCCTTTCATTTTCCTTCCTTGAGTCTTTAGTTTTATGAACTGACAAGTTATCTACAAACAGAATAATCTCTTAGTCAGCGTTATTGTCTCTGAGTTATTGCAAGAACTTAATATATTTTTCAGTCTTTATAGAATGAGGGTGAATAACATAAGTCTGGAGGCCACTGTCTTCACTTATTCCACCAAGAATAGCATGAATTTTCACCTTAAAATTTTAGTCATAAACTTCTATATTACTATACCTCTTCTACTAAGACCTTGATATAAAGGTATTGAATGTAAATACAGCTTCATTAGCGTGAATAAATTTTATATTATGCTCTAAAGACCTCTGCATTTAATCGAATATATATTTTAAATTATCCTTATAAAATGGAACATTAAAGTCAATCACTCTCTTAATGCGATTGACTGTCTTGTAAGATATTCCGTTCTTTTTATATATGTTAGCTATCGATTAAGCAGATATGTGAAGCTCAGGAAATTGGCGATGAAACATCACAGCCCTCTAGGCTAGAGAGAAGTGAGCCAGTATTTAAGAGTCTTATCATTAATAAGATATTTAATATGATGCTGCTAAAATTTTAAGGGTCTCTTAGGCTTAGAATTAAGATGCTATATCTTTTAATTCAATTCTAATAGACAGTGAGACCTCACAGTTGCTGGAGATTTAAGGAGTAGCCTTGCTATAGACGTATAGTTCAGAACAGGCTTGAGTTATTCACTATATTTATCACATCCATATCGCAACTTAAACAATATATCTATATACTCACTGTCATAAACAGACCCCAAACCTCGCATATACTCACTTAAAATACTAATATTTAAACATTAAACCCCTACATAAACCCTAATAAAACCCTAATAAAGTATGCACTAATAGTCTACTTTTATCAATCAAAAACTCAAACAAACAACTGAAAGGGATTTGGGGTTTTGATTGACTCTAGAACTAATAGCAATGATTTTTTTTTATAAGTATCTCTTCATGAATTATTTATTTTTATTTGCAAAAGAAATTGGAAGAAAAATCTGCTGATGTAAGTATACCTATCAGAGAAACTAACATTTTATTTTTTTAAAATAATTTAATAGTTAATCATAAAGATTCATATTCTCCAGAAGTTACAATAGGAGTATATTTCGAGCTTAGTAATTTAGTATAAAATCTCTCAAAATCTAAGCCTTTTTTTAGGTATGTAGTAAAACAGAAGTATAAAACGCTTGTGTATAATTCAACGATGATTTAAGCATAGGCATATGTATAATATAGTAATTTTGATTAAAAAGATGTTCACCTGCACAAGGAAATTGCTCTAGACCTGTTTCATTGCATTAAAAGTAAGACTGGTGGGTGCTAATAAGAATGAATCATATCCAATTAGAGGGAAAATTTAGATATAAATTTTAAATAAGTAAAAGAGTTTGTTAATTCTAGCGGCTTAGATGCAAGGCATATTAATCAATTAGTAGCTTGTTTTAATATTATTAATGATGGTATTAATAGTACTCGAAAAGATAAAGATTTAAATAATTAAATAAAAACATATATAGACGAGAAATAAAAATAGCTAAATGATTTTAATAATATTCTGAAGTTGATGAGGTACTTGGAAAAGATGCAATTCTAAATAATTGGACTGAGTTATTCAAATAATTTATCAATTGATACAGCTAAAAGTTCAATTATAAATTATTGTATAAAGAAGAAGCATTTATAAAATCTTTTTATTAAATTTACGAATGAATTTGATACAATGAAATAAATTTATAGGGGTTCATAGTATTAGGATTTCGTTTATTTTACTCGACCAAGCGTAAATTATGTATTTAGTTATCATTTAGTTTGCTAAATATAAAAAGCTATTAATGCGGCTATTGTAACAAATGAAGATAATAGTTTCATAATAATAATAATAATAATAAATGATATAGAATAACTGATGTTTTTATAAAATTTATATTGCAAAAAAATGTTAATAAGATGCAATAATTATAATTAGTAAATATAAAAAATATAAATATTAAAAAATATTATAAATATTAAATTATGTTTACAGGAATATAACCATAATTAGATAATAATAGGGATGTTTCTGACTGCAAATAAAAAGAGCAAAATGAAATAATATATAGAAGAAATAGAATACATTATAAGAATTAAATAATTTTATTTTAAACCGAATAGAGTACAAAGTGATTTTAATAACTTAATATGAGAATGAAAAATTATTCCAATTCCAGGCGCTAAGTATCAATAACCTACTACCTAAATTAACAAGCTCCCATGCTAATTGTTAAACTACCTTATTTAAGAAGTTCGATGAAGAGATATCTTCTTTAGATTTAAAAAACGTTTGTCGTTCAATTTCTAATTGACCAAGGAAAAAACTGATAGCCCTGTAAACCCAACAATTTCAAATCTCGAGCATCAAAATTTTGCTATTTATATTTTTTAATTTCCTCCCAAATTCTATTAGATATTGTTAGAGTCATTTATCTTATGCTGATTCCATTTAAAATCGTGATCAATCCTAATTTATATTGAGTTTAATGATAAATTGAACATGACACTGTTTGATGGCTACTATTATATTAACGAGTTTAATGGAATAATATTGATAAAATACAAAATATTAGGAAATAATAAATTTAAAATACAGAATACCTGAAACTAAAATGATAATTTTAGATTTTATTTCAATAATGAGCATAAAAGAGCGATAAATAATGAGCATTTATGCAAATATATGTTTATCAATTACTAACTCTCATGATTTTATGAAGCTACCTTTTTTATTATTTTTTAATTCCCAAAAACTTTCGACTTTAGCGAAAAAATTTAAATGTGCTATTTAAGTTGTATATTAAACTTTTCGAGTATATTTAAAGCAACTTAAATTTCTAGTATCACTGTCATCTCATAATTAGTATTGTCATGAGAATTTTGCATTTATGGTTTATTATTACTCAAGCATCCATGCTATTCATAATTTCTGTCAGATTAATTTCCAATGCAATTAAAATAAAGTAAGTATAAATTACATATACTTTTAGAATTTATTTAAAAATCAAAATTTAACTTACCTTTTCCTATTTTATTTTGTGCTATCAACTCTAGTGCATTTTACATTTTATAATATATATTTAATTTCAGGTAATTTTAGATTAATACAAAAATTTAATTTCAAAAATTCATACATAATATTGACTTTTTTTGAGTTTAAATTTTAAACAGATATGTCAATTAATCTTCGGGAATTCATGTCGAAAACTACTAACTCATATTTCCCATACATCTTTTTTTTATTTGATTCGATATCTATAAAAATTGAATGATTTAATATAAATCATTTTAATTTATAAAGTTGATGTTTGAAGTCGTTTTATGACTATAAAATTATAATGAAAATTTAAAAAATTTGCTTTAAGTTGGCATTTATCACTGATTCTTATATTAATATTTTGAGTTTTACGTGGAAATTAAAGAATCATTTAATAATAGAAATAAAATGGATGATTCAATACACAAATTGGCATTTAGTAAAATTAAATATTCAAAATAAAATATATTTGACAAAGAAAATTAAAAAATTCATACAAAAGAGAGATGAAATTGAAGTTTTATATAAACCCCAAAATCCAATCGTTAACTTTTCCATAAAGTATTGAAAGTAATTAAGTGATAAAGTATAGTTAAAGTATATAAGTACCTTATATAATCGAGAATCAATCGTCAGCTTGGTCATTAATCAAAATTAGCTACTTGCTAATGCCATTGTGAACGTGATGATTATTCAAGATTTTGACAATTTAAATCTTAGGATCATGCTGGTTGTATTTCTTTTTGTATCTTGAATGCTCATTTTGGATTTTGAACATTTGAGCAATTAATATTTAATCGTTAAGTTTGTGGTGATATTTATGGTTGTGATTGTTGCTAATGTATTGGAGTGAGTTATTCTCTTTTTAACAAAATTGAACGCAATTCAATGTTAGTTACTCGAGTATTTATTTATTTAATATTTTCATGAAATATGTTCATGTATTTTATAATGATTTCTTTGTAATCTTCAATCGTCTAATTAAAAGTGTCAACTACACACTTAAGTTTCTTCTATGCATCTGCAATTTTTATTTCTAGTCAATTTAATTATTCATAATCTTAAACAGTTATGGCTTATAAGCTTTTCCATTTTTTTAAAGTCATTAGATGAATCCTACATTGTTATTGGAGCTCCACTATTTAATCATTGATCCTTATAGCATTTCTTGCTATTGACTCTTAGGTGGCAACACCAAGAGTAGGAGCTATCTTTTTGATATCCTCAACTAATATCTAAAATGTCTGTTAAAGTTCCTCGCGTCATCAGCAACTTGTTTGATAATAATTTAAAATCAACATCATGAAACAAGGATCCAACTTTGTAACTCTGCTAATTGTTTCCTTAAATTGGTCTACTAAGTTTTAAAACTGTGAAATTTGAAGTAACTTTGGTACCTATTTAAGTGGCACATTACTTATATAAACCTGAGCTTTATATGTAAGCCCCCCTAACTTTTTTTTAATTAGCTCATCAATTTAGTTAATTTCAGGGAATGTGGTCGCTATTTATTTGCTAAAAATCAGTTTGCATGTGTTTTAAGTCAGACTGCAGTGACTAAAAGGTCCATTCCTGTAATAATGCTTTAGTCTTCATTCATTGATGGAGTTTTTGAATTTTAGCTTCGGTTCAATTCACCATTAATATTCTGGTCTCCCTAGCATAATGAAGTATTATTATTTATTTTTAAGAATTTTCTTCTTTTTATTTGTTTGAGTTGCGGATTGCTATCAGATTTTCTCGAATTGATGGTAGCATCTAGCCAACTTTTGTTCATAGTTATAGTAGCTTAAAATTTCTTTTTAAGAAGATTTTTGGCATCCAGGTAGATCTTCTTGCCATTTATACATTACTTCTTAATATGGTCCAAGATCTTCTGCTTTGATTCTTTTATTTCAATTCAAATATGTTGCTCTTCATTAAAAATCAACTGAGTATCCAGAATTATTATCGCATTAATTTTTAGAATAGGAGATTAAATTTTCTATTTTCGTTAAGCTTTTGGTGATTTCCCATAAATTGTATTGTATCACTAGCTGAAATGGCTTGCTTAAATAGCATTTTATGCTTCTATATTTAACTTTGCTGAAAGCGTAAATTTATTCATAATTTAATATTATTACTAACATAAGATAGAGTTATTGTAATAGCATATGATAATTATTTTAATTCATAAACTTATTTCATAATAAATTCCAAAATATTAGAAATTCTAACAAATTCAAACAAGGTTTAACAAAGTCAAACAATTTGTTTAATTAAAAATTGATTATCATAAATATAGAAACAAAAATTAAATCTAATATAAATAAAAATTACTCTAACAAACTATCGCAAACTCTAACATTAAGTTAGATTATCAGCATTGAATCATATTTATATTTTAATGCTACACAGACTAAGTAATTTATTGAAAAAATAAATATATAAAATAACTAGGGTTTTTTTACGATAATCTATTTTTCTCAACATCGAGCATTTGAAGTCTATTAAGTCCTTTATCTTTATGTTGTATTAAATTCTTGGATTTTTTATCGCGGGATTTTATCACCAGAGGATGGTGTTTCTTCCCATCTAATCAAAATCAATGAAATAATCCTTTAAATTGTTTGTTTTTCTATATATTTCAATCATGTTGAAAAACAGGAAAATGCCGTTGTGTAAAATTAAAAGTTTTAATTATAAAATTAATTAATTTAAACTCAATAATAATCACTTTAAAACATAAAAGCTATAACTCTCATATATTTAAGTTATTATTCTTTTAAATAGTCTACTAATTCAATAGTTTACTATCATAGTCAATGACACCATGCCCTCTTAGTCAATGACTTCACCATCATGGAAAGAGTTGTATCACAAACTACTTATAATTGACAAGTACATAAAACTAACCTCATAAGTCATTCATCTTATCCCTTACCCGTTGGTTTTACTCCAAGAATTTGTGTTTTTACTTTGAGTCAATGTGAAGACTAGCTTTTCTGCTCTTACTTATTAATTTGCCTCGATTTTTTTGGTATTTTGTTTTAATAAGAAGGCAGATCTTCACTTGTTTAATAAATTTTAGTTTTTAAATTATATGCTTGAGTTACTACTGTAACTAATGGAATTGTTAAGGGCATCTAAAATTTAGGGCTTCATGAGTACGATATTATTTTGGGAATTATTTAGCCTAGTTCGTCTTTATCCCTTGGCTCTCAAAATCATTTAGTAAATTCCTTCAGTGTCTAGAGTCATGAGAATATCAGTGATCAATTTCTTGTCTAAATAGAGCCAGTCTATTTAATTTGGCAAACGCTTCAATATTGAGGGCTAGTCTTCAGCAAACAATATTAAATCGTGAGCAGTAAGTCCCTCAATCTGAGGAATTACAGAAAGAATAGCATCGCTTCTTTTCAACAACTATAACAAAGTCTAACAAATTATAGTACCTCTTTCTATTCTATGAGAATGCTTCTGAAAAAATAAAAGTTTGAGCAATTTAATTTGGACAAGTATGCCCCACAGTCAATACTTAAATTATTGATCCCAGGAGAATTGTGAATAAATACCATGGAGGGAAACAATAGATAAACGAGCTTCTTAAGTGACGAGTATATTAATTCTTCTTTGTTGCTGGTTGATAAACTTAGCGCAAGCAGTTTCATGAATAGCATAGCAAAATATAATGAGTTTTAATCGTAATTTCCTAAGAAAAAGCCCCCTCATTTGCCTTAATTAAGAGATTCAATGGCAGGGAGATAACTCTTGTGTAAGTAAATAATAAATTTATTTTTAACCCCCTATGTTAATAATAGAATTGTTAATGATCCAAGAAATAATTTAAATTCCCACAATAGAGCTCCTGTATTTGAAGGCTTTTTAGGCATTTATACTTTAATCAAGGGGGTATCAAAAAATATTTAATAATGAGATTTAAAATCAATAATTCTTAAGTTAATTATCATATTGATGATACAATGACAAGACCATTGTAAGATAAAAGGATATTAAAAATTAGAATATCTATTTGATAAAGTTAATAGAAAATTCTATTATTAAAATGAAGTAAAATTTAAATAAATTATAAAAGCCAAATAAATTTAAATTCATTTACTCATCATTTAGAATCTCAGAGTAATTTTACAAAAAATTTGAAAGATTATAAAACATTTAATTGAATATACTTAAAAAAAAGATTATCACATTGTTAATAGATCAAATAGATTAGATTGTTTGAAGCAAAGATAATTTGCTGCTATTCTTTATAAAAACTTTATTTGTTAAAATAAGTTAATTATAAACATTGATGAGAGTGGAATATTATAAAGCTAAAGCAATTTAAAGAGAGCCTGGAGTATGAAGAGAAATCGAAACTTTAACGGTTAATTGATTAGATACTATGGAGTTAACATGATCGCAGCTGGATTTAGTGATGGCAGGGATTTTTATGCACTATTGGAAAGAACAATACGACAAAGTTTCTTTATTTTTTACTCTTAATAATTTAAAAATTAGATAAAAGCTCTAACTCGTGGAGAATGAACACTATTTTTTTAATTAGATAATGCTACATATCACAAGAGTATTGTTACACTATAAAAATTAAGACTTTATTAAATATCTGTACTAAATTTGGGCCCTTATCAATTCACAATGGCTCCTATCGGGAAACTTTTGTGCGGTAATCAAGAAGAATTAGAATCCTATACTTAATAAACAAGGAAGGATGAATTTATAAAAAGTCTCACAAAATATATCCATAACAAGATATTTTCTTGGATGTAGAATTGTTATCACAGCTATTTAAATATGCAAAAGACGCAATACTACAAAAATAATATGATATTAGCCCCTGTTAAATTAGAAGCATTCTCTACATTATGGAATGAATTTAACTATTGAACAAAACATACTTACAAATATAGATGTTTTTAAAAAATGAGATTAAAATTTCTGAAATTAAAATTTGCCCATTTAATTCTTAAATTTTATACTATTATAAAGCATCAGCTTATTCAAGAATGATTATTTATAATTTAGAATAGTAATATTAAAATAAGTTAATTAAATTAAAATTCAATATAAATTTAATTTTTTTTATCTCATCATCTCCTTAAATTTTTTGCTGATATGTACTCTATGATGCTTATTAGGTCGTGATCTTGTGAAAATCTCCTATCTATACTGTTATGGAAAAGTTTGGTCAATAATATCCTAGAATTCTTTTGATTTCTCGCAAAAATGCTGAGTTATTATAGTCTAAATGTCAGTAGGAATTTAATCTAATATTTTTTAATAAATGCTGTTTTTAAATCCAACAAGGCAATAGGCTAATAAATATTATGGATTTTTAATATTGATAAAGTTTCTTTTAGGTCTGAGCTTTCCCCACATAAGTATTTTTTTAATTGAATATCCAAATTTTCTTAAGTAATTTGCTCCATCTTTTAAAGTTTTGTCCAATATCATATTTTTCGTTACTCTTAAATTAAATGTAAAGGTATCTGTTTCAATATGTGAATTGATAATAATTAGAATAGGGAGTACATTCTTACACATTACAAGGATTATCTTGAACATCGATGGAAAATAATGATCCTGCAAATCTGTGCATTGTTATATGTAAATTCTTCCCAAGATAGTCATTTTTAACATCCACGCGTGATTTGATTGGTTCTGCTCAAGCAATTTATCTGCAAATACAACTTTCATTAACTTCAAATGTAGCTTCCTTTTATCTCATTAATAAATTCTGGAATTTTCAGTTATCTTAAATTTGGGTCTTTATCATACTTAATAATTTTTATTTTTCACAATTGCATGGCTCCAGTAGATTTTATTCGAAAATAAATTTGTCCGAGATTATTATTATTATTTAATGCTTACGGAAATTAATACTGGGGCTTAAGCCAGGCAGATAGATATAATCAGAGATTCATACTTTGACTTTTGGCGATCCAATTTCATCTAACCAAGGGGAAATCACTATATACTAGACTGACTAGCTTCACACCGTGCTCGTTCACCTATTGGATTATTCTCATTGCTATTCTCAGCAAATAGAGTCCAATTTGATATCTTAGTGGTCTGTCTCTTTACTCCTACCCTGTTCTTGATGCACTTAAACCCCCCAAGTTGTAAGAATAGCTGAATCATTCAGTTTATAACAACTTATATGATCAACGTTCGACGTTTTTATTGGCATGGTCCCCTCTACTTCCCTGACGTATTTTGAGAAGGTTCTCTTATCCGGGACTTATCTCGTAAAAGCCGAGTGCCATCACGGTTTCGAACTCCAGGATATTGGAATTGGTCAGGCCTATTTTCCTAACTTATATGTAGGTCGTAGTTATTTAGTTCGAGATTCTTTAATTCTAGTCCACATAATGGCAGATAGCCATATGTTTCTTACAGGTATCGGATTATTTCAAAATTCTTTAACATCCATGGCATTCTAGCTTTTTATAGAAGTTCCTCAGACGAATAAGTTTTCTGGAGAAATTTACATTAATTAGGTTTACTCCAATGATTTTATCTTGTTTAAGGGCATTTATATCCTACTAAGCAGAAATTACAGATGAAATCTTTACTTTGAATTGGTCCTTGTGTTGCTAGCATCTGCAGCTCTTAAAATAAATTCTGATTTTCCTGACTTATATGCGATTCATTTTATATGTATTGTATTTTAATAATTTTATATTGGAAACAGCACTTATACTTAAAAATCATCATCGAGTATTCATGCGTTGAAGAATATTTATTTTAGTGATAACTTAAGCAGAATCAGTGTCTTCATAAGTTTTAGCATTTTTCCTTAATTAAAAGTTGCTTAAGGATTTTATCACCAGGGGGATTTTTCCCCGTAAAGTAAAATCAAAGTTTTTATGATACATAATTCAAAACTATTGTGTTATAAAAGGATGTGATGAAGTTTATATATTTCACTTAAAAAATAATAATTCTAGAGGTCCTGTATTAGACAAATCAGTTCAATAAATACCACCATTATATACAATTATAAATTAATCTATTATTCTTGTTTCTAACCATCATAACACTATATTATGCCTTAAAATCATTTTAAATATATAATTATTAATGCATTTTATTTTGTATACAGGTGCCGTAAATAAACCACACTTAACAATTACAGAACAAAACGAAGACAATATTTTAATAATAAATTTATTAATTCTTAGCAATGTCTTTATAAGATTTTCAGATAGGTAGATAAAAACTATTTAATATTCCTTAAATGGCATATTGCAAAATTTTGAATTTAACCTAGACTCATAATAATGCTTGATTTTGATTAAATAATGTTGTTGCTATTGTTGTTATTGCTATTTTTGTTGTTAGTTTTAATATTTTTGGCTTTTTATTTTTTGAAATAAGATACCCTAAAGATATAGTGAAGATATCTAAGAAAAACTTAAGAAAAAAAGCTGGTGATTATTACAGATCCATCGCAGAGACTGCGCTAAAATACAAACTAATCCGGAAAAGTGTAAAAAATAAAGAATTAGAATTCTCCATGTTTGATTAATAATTTAAAGTTGCTAAATAAAATCATTAATCTCAATTCATAATCTCTACAGTTGGAAAAACATTAATATACTCTGAAATGATCATAATCTTAATTCATTGCATTATTGATTTTTTTTATAACAATCTCTCTATTCTGATTATACTCGCTTAATTACCTTCAGTTGATATATTTAATATATTAGAGATCTCCAATTAAATTTAAATCTTTTCAATTGATTTTTCTAATTCATAATCTCAAATAATTTAATTATAATGATAATCAATACTAGAATAAAGCTTTGAATAAGAAAAGACATACATTAATAGAGAAATATCAAATTAACCAGTAGATGATAAATTAACTAAACATACTAGTGTAATTGAAGTACCTATTTGTTAGAAACAATAAATTAAAGAAAATGGATAAATCATAAATAAACCATTTAAACAGAGAATAAGCAAGTTATTTATTAAACAATATAAACGTAAATAATATAAAATAAATATATAAAAATAAAATTCAAAAGATAATATATGAAACAATTTTTCTGCTTTATTGCTGCAGGAGATTAATTTAAGCCACATTTAGAGTTTATTAGTGAGGCAGTTAATAGAGTAATTATGAAATATAAGAAGAAGTCTGCTTTTAAAATGAAAAATAATAATAATTTAATTAAGTTCTAGTATTAACTTATGTAAAAATGGTTGTTTGAAAAGCTTATTCAAGAATATTACTCTAAATTTATTGAAATTTATGGATTAGAAATATTAATTTACATTTTAAAACTTAATCATTCTCTCACCTATGCATTTACAGTTTAATTTCTGTTTTTTTTCTAATTATAGATCTATAAAAGGCGATGGAGATTCTCTCTCATGATTCACAGTGAAGTCGGTTGGATAAGTCAGCCATCCTCTCATGCCATTTAAACTTATCTTTGTATCTTTCTCGTTACTTACTAAAGCTCAAGTGGCTTATTCTTTACCTCAGAGAAAGCAAATTTAGTTAAATTCTTTTTATATTTAGCAATTTTTATCGTTCTGTATTTTGGAACCATTCTTACTGTCTTGTATCCATTAGTATTGATTAGTTTAGGACTAATAGAACACAATTGCGAAAGCTAGCAAGTTATATTTAACATGAGGCTCTTTCCTTAAGTAAAGCACCGAAATGAGAATTTGCAAGAAGAAGATGGCTGATATTGTTGGGTGGAGAATTTTTTTCAGCAATTTATAGTCTTTATAATTCGAGCTCTTAATGCCAAAAATGCATAATAATGAAGATCACCATGAGCGTTTCTGAGATGAAATGAATGAGGAGACTGAGGATACTGAGAAGATCGAGGAGAATGAGGACACTGAGGAAAGTTAGTATTAAGAATTCCAAAAACCAACTTCTTGCTAAAATGCTTCAAAAGTAATCTACTGAACAGTTTTACAACAAGTTGAATATAGACGAGCTTATAATACAATCTTAGTAAATCAAAACCTGCTCAAACTAAAAGCACTCTTCTTGAATGACTTTTGGTGAAGTTATACAAGTTTGAAACGATGAAGCTCATTATTTCTTGAGATAATTCTCATAAAATAAACTTCTTGCAAATTAGACAGGAAACGTATGCTTCCCCAATAAATGATAATATAACATAAAAATTTCTAACAACAACAAAATTACTTTTAAGTTTGAATTCAAAATATTAACTCAAATACACTTCTCACCAGCAAAATTTTTTAATGCTAAATCATTTTGGTGCTTTGACCAAAGTTCACGATTTTATATTGTTTCCCAGGTATTAATGCTTAAATCCATATCTAAACTCGACTGTCTACTTAAGCTTCAAATTAATTCATGAACTTAACAACATTCCTTGTTAGACTATTCAATAGATTTTTAGACTTTAATTTTCTTAAGCCTATGCACAAATACAAATCTAGAATATATGCAAGCTATCTCATGACAATATTGAATTCCTTACGAACCAGAACACTTTTCAAAGTCAGGCAGGAATGATTTTTGCAGAAAGATGCGTGATGTTTCACAGAAAATTCCCAGAGCTAAGAATTTTTCCCTCCAAACTTTCTCGAATATAAAAAGAAATAGAAATAAAGCCAAAGTTTATTAGTGTGGGAAAGTAAATGAGCCCAGTTTATAAACTTAAGACATATGAGCTATTTTTAGAGATGAAAACTTAGCTAACTAATGATCTTCGAGATGGAAGGAAAATAGTTCTTATTGATGAGGTGATGTTTACTTACTCTACTTATCTAAAGCAAGAGTTCAGCAATTGACAAATGAATATTATTGTGAAAGATAAACTAAAATTCACGAAAAGTATAGCGGTAGTTGCTGGTTTCTCCTGACAGTGGATTGGAACTATACTACAATTATGATACATCAGTAATATTGAAAAGTTATATTAATTTATCATTGGATTGTATAAATAAAACATCACAAAGAAGCTTGCTGTCGTTTTTGACAGTTTAATAGTCCATCACAGAAAAAAGATCAAAGCAAGGAGCTCGGCATTATTCTCATTTTACTCCACTATACCTCTCCCCAATATAACCATATTGATAACTATTTTCAGTACTCATGTTCTTGTTCAAGAGAATAAAGATGAAGATTGTTAAACAAGACCAGTAATAAATTGCCAAAAGAGTCTTGAAGTAAGTATTCTGCAGAATAGATGATGGAATTATAAGATAAATTTGCAAGAAAAAAATTGAAAAGGTTTGATTTGTGACGTTAATTTAAATTATGCTATTTTCAAATTCATATGTTAGATCTAATAGTGTTGTTGCTCATCATGCCAGTATCAGATTAAGATTCAAACATTCTGGTATTCGTTTCCATAAGCCGAGCTCAATCACTTGGCATGATACCTTTACTAGCTGAGGCATACCTATTCCACTGAATCGACAAAACCTTTGAAGACGACTGCTTAGGTTTCCTGGCCATCATGAGTTGAGTAGAAGCTTTCAAGAGCTGCATAGTCCTCCCCGATTTTTCTAAATATCAATAAGTTTAAGGTAGTGCAAGTTACTTGACATGAAGGGAAGCTGGTTAACTGTAAGAACCAATCATCAAAGATAAGGATGAATTCGTTCTTTTATCCTTAACCATCCGAAACATTCCTGATTCCTTTTGTCTTATTGATGATGTGTGAGAGAGACTCTGCCTGAAATGTACTGAGAACATTGAAGAGGTGTTACCTGTTTATAGATTTGGACTTTTTTAAAAGTAAAAGGCTGATAGATGCTCAGCCCCTAATCATCACATACTTGATAAATATAGCCGCCTCACCAAGAGTTCATCATACTTTGGCGCCTTCACCATCTTGATCTGAACCATTTTCAAAAGTCTCTTGTTTCCCTTAAATATCAATCTCAGGTATTCTCTGTTGACTTTGTAGATTAGTGGCATATAGCATCCCATTATAAAGTATAATGAGCAAACAAATTACGAATCTCTGTAAGATAGGTGTAAATGTCTAGCTTGTATTTGATCTTCCCACCGAGTTCGTCAGGGGTAATCCTTAGGATGCTGTCCTCAGCTTGCCTATCATTCATTTGAAATTGGTTGAATAGTCTTTGAATGAAATTCATCTCCATAAATGATATTACCTATCACTAATTAAAAATAAAATATTAATACTGACCTTAACTATATGGAAAAAACAGCCATTTTAATCGAAATACTATTTCTGAATGTGGAAAAATCAAATGTAAAATCAATTTTTTAAAAAAAGTGGGAGGAACTTAGAGAACTTCCCAAATAAAAACTGATATTTTAATGACAGCAATATTTTTGATTTGCATTTTTAAAAATGTTGTTGGCATTTTTGAATGACTACCTCCCCTTTGTATTAATCTGATTCTTTATTGATATGAGATTCAAATAATATTGATCTAAATTTGAATTTATAAAATTCAAAAATATCATAAATTCATAAATTAAAGATGAGCAACTCTCATGAGTCGATGTATCACAGTAATGACTCACTTTAAAATATCAAATTTTCATATACAAAATCTCTTTAATCTTCAAAATCAAAATCTTCGCCAGATCTCAATAAAAGGGAGGCAAAGTAACGAAGCAATGGAATAGAAAGTAAAAATTTTAAAACTTATACAAATTTCAAAAAACATTATGATCAATGGATAATAATGTGCCATTCTCTAAGGCCAAGATAAACTTGAGCTTAATTACCAAATGCTATTAAAAGACTTTTAAGGATATTCTAGATAATCCTAAGCTTTAGGAATACTTTCTAAATTAAATCGATCTAGATTTGATTAAAAACTACATCAGATAGAAGAGAAAAACCACAGATGAACAATTATTTGAGTGAAGGCCAAAGAATACTCAATATTAAGTAAAATTGGGTAAGTTAGGGGGTTGATAGCGAAAATCTAAAAGATTGCTCGGAGATAAAGAATCAATACTTCAAATGATTTTTCTTCTCAAGGCATTCAACTCTAGAATGATATTTCTCAACTTTCACTCTTCATCATCTAACATTTTTCAGATGTTGAAAATAAATTAAGACTCAATATAATTTAAAAGCTTAGGTTGACACTTATTTCAGAGAGAAAAATTTTATAGCAATGAGTTAATCTAGCTAAAGCATTAGCAGAGGCATATAATCGAGTCATTAAAAACTTGGGATATTTAACCCATCCCAAAAGAGCTCAAATAATACTCACAATAAAAATCTTAAAGTTTCTCTTGGCAGCAGAATCAGTTATAAAATAATTACCATTAGAGAGGGACAAACTCTGATTAACACTATCTCCTCATACTTGAAAACTAATGTTGATATTAAAGTATTTGACTATGTGGATAAGAAGCTTTTAGGTATAGTGGAATCATCAATAAATAGACATCTGAAAGATATTGTATAGGAATACATTTTATTTGGGAAATAAATTAATAATTAATTAAATAAATAAACAATTAAATTCGTGGCAGTTAAGTGTGATGAAACCTAGACAATATGGTACATGTTCGATAGAGAATTTAAAATTAGCTGGACTTTGCTACTGGTTTTCCTCTCTACCGCATCCCTGGAGCGAGATTGCTCTGTTTTAATTTTGGCATTAAAATCAACTAAAAAAATCACCAAAATTTTAAACAGAGATATCGCTCCAGAGATGCGGTAAAGAGGTACCGCCAAGAGTAAAGTTCAGCTAATTTTTAATTCTCTATCGAACAAGTACCATATTGTCTAGGTTTCATCACACTTAACTGCCACGAATGTAATTGTTTATTTAATTAATTATTAATTTATTTCTCAAATAAAATGTATTCCTACAATACTAAACAGCCAATTACTATGGGCTTAATAAGCCATTTATTAGACTCTAGTCATCATTCATCGCTTTAGTTCGAATTCACACCAAAGGACAATACCATTTTTTAATAATACTACAATAAGAGTGGGTTCAATGAAAAAGAAGCAGCAATAATAGTTAAAAGCAAAGATAACTTCCTCTACAATGATTTAATCTCAACTATCAGAAAAATCAATAAACTATATAGGGAGGACATGATCAAGATGATATCAATATCAAAGTAAAGCAAGACCCCTAAAATATATTAAATGAGCTTATAGCAATTTTCTCACAGAGTAGAATACTTCTGACAATGCTGGCTAGGGTTTAGCACTTAAACTTGCAACTGGAACAATTAGTCGTTGTGCTTCAGTCTGTCAATGATTACGAACTTGACTAACTAGAATAATTATTACACTTAGACGAAGCTTTGTGGATGGAAGAACTTGGCAAACTGCAACCATCCACAAAAATCAAAAAGATGTATATGATATTGAGAGCAAGAGTCAGAAGATTTGGGGAGATCTTATAAAATCTTAAGATTTGGAAGTCAAAACTACTCTAGTTGAGATACTCAGTTGCTCGTAATTATTATTGGAAGGCTGCCAAGATTACAATCAATATATTAGTCAATACTAGCTGCAATAATCTTAAATCACCATCAGAATAATATTCAAATCCAGATGTCTACAGAGTCTGGAAAGACCTGGATTCAGGGACTATTAGCATGCTGGTGGATTTAATAAGGGAAAAGTTGTTATTATAGTTCCAAACTAGATCATAAAGTTGCAAACATAGAAGTTTCTCCGTCCATTAGGCATCCAGTTATAAATAGATACCATTGAAAACTTCTACAAATAAAAAAGGCCAAATGAATTTTTATACTAGTTCAATTCGATTACATTACTTGGAAGTATCTTTATTACTATCACTATAGCAAATTATACGGAGTATGGGATATAGGGTTAACCAGGTCTAAAATGTTCACTGCTACTTGTGAATAAGGTATTTTAAGAGTACTCGCTCAAGTTTGAATCTAGCCGAAAGTTTTGAAATTCAAAGAGCTAATATAAAATTTTGAATGACTTGTGTCAGGATTAAGGAGGAGATTTTATCGTCTGCTCAAATGCAGATGAGAGGCTTTCAAAAATGAAGAGAGAGATCGAGAAATTTGGCCATTCTATACCTTTCATTATCTTTTGCAATGGCCATGAGACGGACTAGATGAAAAGCATGGTATAGTAAATTGGATCACTAAAAGGGAGAGTGATTCATAAACCACTCTGGAGGAAATTTAATCTTGGTATAATGAGGCTTTTTAATCATAGCCAAGATAAAGGGGAAGGGTCTAAGTCGGTGCAAAAAATTTTTCAAAATCCTAAGTCGGTTCAAAATTTTTTTTCTCAAAAACATCAAAATTCCTAAGTCGGTGCATGATCAATTTTTGACATAATTGATATATTTTATCATCCTGCCCACATAAAAAGTATCATTATTAACTAAAATTTATGTCTCAGCTTCTGAATCGAACTCCTTCATTAAATTTCGATCATAGGACACTTATAATATTAAAACAAAAATATTTTTTATCTGTGACCAGATATTTGTTTTACTAAAATAAAAAAATATTATTTCATATTTTAATAACCAATTAGTCAGTAAGCAACAAAATTGGGGATTAAGAAAATCATAATTAATTTGATAAATTCAATACATGCATTGAAATTTAAAGCAAATAATTATGATTTTCTTAATCCCCAATTTTGTTGCTTACTGACTAATTGGTTATTAAAATATGAAATAATATTTTTTTATTTTAGTTAAACACAAATATCTGTCACAGATAAAAAATATTTTTGTAATAATATTATAAGTGTCCTATGATCGAAATTTAATGAAGGAGTTCGATTCAGAAGCTGAGACATAAATTTTAGTTAATAATGATACTTTTTATGTGGGGTAGGATGATAAAATATATCAATTATGTCAAAAATTGATCATGCACCGACTTAGGAATTTTGATGTTTTTGAGGAAAAAAATTTTGCACCGACTTAGGATTTTGAAAAATTTTTTGCACCGACTTAGACTCCCCCCCGATAAAAGCTACGGGTATAACACCAGATTCAGAGTGGACGCCTAAGTGATTATTGTATGTGAGATCAACTCAGAGGGCTAATATCTTCAGATGAGGAATATGAGTTCAAGAAATATGGGTGCTTTATCGTCAAAGTATCTACCAATAACTATCTTATAAAAGTAGCAAATTTCGCATAATTGAAATAATAAATATCAATAGAAAAGCTGGACAAGTTAGAAAAGCTTGTGGCCCTGATATATAAAAACGATTCAATAGGTGCTGTTGGAAGCAATCTCAGATGCAATAAAGGAAAAGGATGTGATGGCAAGTCTCGATGACTAGAAATAGGTTCTTTTGAGAAATTAGCGCAGAGTATGAAGGCTTGAAATGCGAAATCTAAGTTGTAAAGAGATAACCTTTAATATAATTCATGCAAATGTGTATCTAAAATTTAAAATTCACTCTATTCTCATTGATTTTATTTAAATGATTTAATAATCAAGAATAGAGATATATTAATTGCTTACTTTTTATGTTATAAATTGATTTATACCTTATATTTTAATATAAGTGAATAACTAAAAAATAATAATACGAACTATGTTTTACTTAAAACTATTTATAAACTTTTTGTCTTAACTTCATGATAATTAAAATGTAATTTAATCAATAAATAATTAAGTTAATTAATAAGAACTTAGTTAATTTGAAAAAAAGATAATTAAATAAAAAACAAACGGTAAGTACATATAAATGAAAGTTAACTTAGTTTAAAATAAAAGATTATTAATTTTATAGTGCTTTTTCTTAAAAATAAATTTAGACTTATCTAGTAGACATATTGAGTATTTTTTAATTATATTATTATAAAAAATCTAAGTTTATAATTAATAATGGTCGTCTAATTAAATATTAAAATTTTCTTTATCTTTGTAGTCTTTCAAGTATGATGCATTTTGATTCAATATGTTGTTTTTTTTTAAATACAAATTTTAGTGAATAATTAGCAACTCCAGCAACATTACTTTAAAGTATCCCATTTTAAATAGTTTTTATAAATTTCCTATAATAAATTATGAATATCTAAGTGTTAGAGCAGAAAAGTATCATGAATATTAATAATTAAAAGTCGAAATATACGATTAATTTAATATTCTTATATATGAATAAAATCAAAAAATAGTATAGTAGTTATATATCCCAAAAGAAATACCTTAAAATGTAGTAGAAAAATAATAAGTTATAAGCAAAGATGCAGATAATAAAGACTTTGAAGACTTAAGAAACACAGCCATAGCAATTCTTGCAAAATAAGATGAAGCCGATAAAATAATTTTTATGCCAACAAAATAGCTGCTAAAGTACCTTATTCTACGTTTGATACTACTGCCTTAAATCATTTTAAATAGATATGAGTAAAAGAATTAAAATCTGTTAAAAACTGAATGACAGATTAGGAAAATGTGTGGTATAATCAGATATCTTGAAATTAAAAAGTATGGAAAAAGTAGGGGATAAATTGAGGGATATTAATAGTAAAATACAAGCACTAATCCATTGGTATAAAATAATATTGTAGAATTTAAACAGCCTATAATACATTAGGATAAATTAATAAAAAGAAGTTAGAAAAAGAATGGATTAGCCCTAATTACATAAGGTTAGGGTAGATCCTATATCTAGTGCAGAATATGTTATTTTAAAGATAATATCTTTTAATCGATCTTAAACAGTATCTGCCCACAATGCTATATAATAATTTTTCTCTTAAAAGCCGCAAGTCTGTAATTTTATATATAAGCAGGTAATAATGGATTTGCCACTAGGAATAAATTTAAATAATTATATTCTTATTGTTATTAAATTGATTAGTTATTTTATATTTCCATATTCAACTTGATAATAAAACAAAAAGGGCCCGATAGCTTGAATTATTTAAAAGATTATTTAAAAAAGAAATATTAACAAACAACATTAACATATGAATAATGGGAATTTACATAATAAATGATAGATATTTATCGTTTTATTCGTATTTAAGAATAATTAATATATAATCAAGATTGTATCTTAATAATAAAAACTTTGTCAACTCAAGGTAATATAATGTTATCTTAATTGTGCATTAATTTAAGGAGTTATTTTTAATATCAAAAATTCAATTATACATTTATAGTGTCCTTTCTTTTCTTCAATCATTATCAAGAAATGCAAGAAGATAGCCACTGGCACTCACGTTCTTGTGACAAGTACTGCGTTGTTAACGTTTAGTTAAACTAAGCACGTTTAGGTGTTAAGATGTGTCTATAATTTTGAATATTTCTTTTTAATTTTCTTCATAATCATCTACCAACATTTATGGTTGATATTTTGATTATGAATATCTTATTTTATTATTTATTTTTTTATATAATAGGATTCTAAATATTATTTATTTATTAAAATCATTCATATTTGGCCTTTAATTCGATTAATTTGTTGATTAAATAAAGTAATAATATATTTAAGAAAGTGAAAATCTACTAATTAATATTTATAGACTTTTTTATTGATTTAAAAATAAACATATAAATGGGCAATTAAAATAGTTTGGTAACAAATTGATATTGGAATGTAACTGAAACAATCGACTATTAATACAAACTTTAAGTTAAGCACAATTAAAATAGCATTACAAACAAAAAACAAAATGTTATAGTTAACGTGACATGCGAGAAGAAAAGAACTATAGAAAAGATAGATCTAAATCAAATTAAAAAAATGCCTAATTAGTACAAAATTACTAGAATAAAAAAGAAGCGATTAAGAAGTATTCTGGTTTATCATTTAAGTGGTGGTTATTTAATTATCTTTAACGGTTAGAAGATAATGATGCACAAGAAACCTTTTTTGTTCATATTAAGTTTAGTCATTAATTGTTGATAAGATGGATAAATTAAAATAAGGTGAATCTATCATGCACCGATTAAGGATTTTGACCTCTTAGTTCTGATCCACTTATTTAGGTTTTCGAGAAATGTCTTGCACCGACTTAAAATTTCCTGCCAAAAACATTGCATATTAAATAGTGTTTAAAGCTTGCTTACACGGAACTCTAATATGAAAGATTCAAAGATAAAATATTAATTATTTAATTAAAATCTTTAAATTCCATTTGTTAACATGTAAGTTCGATCAAAATCATAAATGTTTGAAATTATATTTATAAGTAATTGATTCTAAACATTAATTAAAGTAATTAGTCTTATAGATTTATTTAAAAGCATTAACTAAGCAATTTAATGTTAAGCACTTGCTCATGAAACTTAATTAAGGAAATTTACTTAATTGCGTTTCATTTGAATGATTAAAGTCCATCTCACTGATGTTTTGAAAACCAAAAATATGGAATTTCATTGTAAAAATACAAAAACATTCATTTAGTTTTTATCTCAGCCAACTTTTGAGATATGATTTAAATCCTCTTTTAATAATTTTAAGCAGAGAATTAATTGCTGAAATTATTATATTAGAATATTTTTGAGAACTATATATCAACCTATTAAATATATAAGATTATTTATATATAAATAATGACCAATAAATGTAGAAGAAAGAGATTAAATGTAAATATAAAGCAATTTCATAAGGTAAGATTAGAATATTGCTAAATTATAAATGATTTGGGATATTAATCAAATACAAATCAATATAGTGATAGGCGTAACTGGCATGAATTAGAGCAACTATTAATTTCAATTAGTTTTTAAAAAGATCAAATTTAAGAGTAGTAATTTGACTGTTAGATTAAAAATAAAATCTACATTATAGGTTTAAAAAAAATACAATAGGCACTCAGTACATTTAATTAAATTATTAATAATTATCTTAATAATAAATATAGAAAAAAGTATAATGTACAATTGTATATAAATAAGAACAGAAAGTGTACAAAATGCTAAATAAATATAAATTATTACATATTAATTATAAAGTATACTCAAGCATGGTTGTAGGATTGATATATTATCATGTTTTCTTTAGCTGTCTTTCTCTCTATTTTATGATAATTTTTTACCTGTTTTGTCAGATTGTTTATTGTAGTATCATCTGAATTCATTAACTCTGGGTCAAATTTCTCTATCCTTTATAAATCTATCACAGATGTATTTGGCGAGACAGTCTGCATTAAATGGGAATTACTCTTCGTTATTTATCATAGAGGTTGTGAATTCTGAGCTTAAGATCCTTTTCTTAAATGGCCATTTGCTCTAAAGGGAGTATTATACTGAAAGGATCTTGATTTGAAATCACAAAAACTGAGTACGTTTGTATCTGATTTCCGTATTAATATGCTTGAGCGTGTATGAAACCTTCTTCTTCAAAGAAAACTTTGATGTTTTCTATCATATCCTAATGAAATAGAGCATTCTAGTTTACTTCATCCATAGTTATCAAATGAGGCTCTATCTCTGAATTGACAACATCTACTCAGTACCGTAAAATTTAGATCTTTAACTCCTCGCATCTAAAGATGTTTTACAAGTATTTTCATAGGGTGCTTTTTTAGCTAGTGTTTGACAAAATAGTTCCACACAACATTAATTTTCTTATAGTACTTCCTGAAAAGGAAGCGATAAAGTTTATCTAGAGCATCAAAGTACTTTGTATTAAAACCCCATGTTTCAGTTAAGACAAAAGATAGGGGGTTAAGAACAATTAATTAAAAATTAAATTATAATTGGCTGAAATTATATAAAATTAGATTAATATTAATTTTAAACACCCTAATTGGTTTATATTATAAGGAAAATTAATCGAGCCAATAATTCTAATAATTAGCCCAAACATTTATAATTTACACATTTAAAATCTTTCTTTATATTTATTTTTTTAACTCCTAACCTTCGTTCTTAATTGACTAACGGGGTTTTATGTAACACTTAATAGATGAGCTAATGAAAGATGGAGTCATTTACTAGAGAGGTTTGAAGATAGTTCATTAACTAATGAAGTTTTTTTGGCTAATTTTGATTCTTTTTCTCGATATTGCGCTCAAATAGCATAGTGGGATTAAGCATTTTTTTTCCTTTATGATCTCCTCTTTTATATCAGGCTCATTTTAGTATTTCGAGTAAAATCTCAAACACCATTCGCTTCTCCGAGAAGATAAATATCAAGAAACTCGCTGTTTATTTTACTTCCAGATGAGCTTCTTATAGACAACTGGCAATTCTGACCATTTCTCGTTATTGATCTAGCAAATTATAAGAAAATCATGAAAATTAATCGCGTCCCCAATTAAAACTCAATTTCTCCCATATCTGCGAACACATATTTCAATTGCACTTTTCTGAAAATGACTGCACCTAATTATATCGAATTATTTGCTCGCCATCCTTGTCATTTATCTCTTGTAAAAAAGATTTATTATAAACCAACTTAGTCTTTTTTAAGATAAATAGTGAGAAGGTTTTGCGATTTTGTTCGTTGCCGAAGAATCATAATGTGGCTGAGTTTATTTGATACTGTTTAAAACTTGATTAAACTTTTTTTTCTAAAATAAAATTCGTCTAACTAGAAGATGAAGAAATGTGTCTCGTTTAAACTAGGTTTTTCTTTAGAATATTTGGTAATCATTTAGTATTATGGAAATTAAAAATTTCAAAACAGATTCAAAAAATTATATGCTGAACTAAAGATTGAAATGTTTCATCATTATATATATGATGTTGTTAAATAAACTATATTTATATCATATAATTAATAAGTAAAATCTTCCATTTATTTATAATTTATAACACTCTATGTTATTAAAACCCCATGATTCTATAAAGAATTGAATTAAGGAGTTAAGAATAAACAGATTAAGTTTAATTACTAAATTAGAAATAATTAGAATAAATTATCGATCAAAGAATTATATCTGATCGAAAATTAAAATTAATTCCAGCAATATCAAAAACATAAGTCGGATCATTAAACTTTAAAACGAAATCCATCTCTAGAAATTAAAATTAATTTTTGGACATTTTTAAAACTTTAAGCCAACAAGAGAGTAAAGACTCCTCAACCTGCCACTAGTAAGTATTTTCTTCATTTTCATCTATACTCACTCTTATTTTGATTCTTAAAAGAATCATAGGGTTTTATTTTTGTTTACAATAAATTGGCACTCATTAAAATTCCTTTAAAAAAGTTACTATTTTACGCAGGCTAAATTTATAAAACCTTTTTCATTAATTGACAGAATTTTACTCATTTTAATATAAGTTTATATCTCTCACAGAGAAAATATTTTTAAATAAATATGGTATTAAAATGAATATTTGTGTAATATGATCGATAAGTCATGAAAAGTTCTATTCAATATATCTTAAATTATATTTCTAGTAAATATTTTAATTTTATGGATAGTAGGATAACTTGACCTTAACAAAGATGTCAAAAATATACCATTCACAGACTTATGATAATTTCCAGGTATTTGTGAAAAAATTATGCATTTACATAGGTTATAGAATCACCTATATCCATCTACTTAAACCCTTACTTGTTAAGTTCTTATTATCCTCTCAAACCCCTACTTATTCTGTAAGCATCTATTATTAATAGTGTATTTGGGGAATATTTCCCTTGCCTGAACTACAGCGTGCAACCACTGGACACCTTATCTCTTTTTTTTCTTGTTTTTTTCTTCTAGATTTATTTCGAATATTTATTTGTCATCAAGTTCCATGTTTTTTTTTTCTGATTTTTTAACGCATAATCAGCTTGACATATTTGAAAATTAAAATTATAATAATTATTAGTTATTAATTGGTAAATATAAGAATAAATTAAATGATTTAACATGAACATTCCAAGGATACTTTATAAAAGGTTATAAAAGCATTATTAACACTTAATTTCACTTACAATTTAGATATAATTATATAAAACCCCGTTAGTCAATTAAGAATGAAGATTGGGGATTATGAATAAAGAAATTAAAAATATAAATTTACCCACCCTGATTGGTTTATTTTATAGAGACAATTATTCGAGCCAATGGTTTTAATAATTAGCCATAACTTTAATATTATTATACGCCAATAATAATTATATTTTAATTTCTTTATTCTTAATCCCCAATCTTCATTCTTAATTGACTAACGGGGTTTTATGATCATATAAAGTAATATAAACATGTAGAAATTTTAAAAATAATATATATATGAACTGGTATCTAAACTTTGATAAATATGCTTATGTTGAACTTAATTATTTTAGCAATTCCTAATATAGTTTTAAAATAGTAAATGATATTAGATACTAAATAACTACATTTGTTCTTAGAAATCATAGAACCTAATAATATGGTGATAATTTAATATGATCCGAGCACACATATCTCCCAAAGAATCATAGAACTTTAATCAAAACAAAAACTTGTCATAATTATAGAGAGAAATAAAAGAAAGTATATATTTAATTCTCCATTTAAGATGGCTTTACATGCAAGTCTAATAGGTAATAAATTTAAGTTCATTAAAGTGATATTTTAAGAAGATAAATGTGAGGTTTTAAACAATTATATACTACTTGAATGTAAATATACCTGTTCATCTACATAATATTGATAATGATACTAAGGAGCCATTTTTTAGTGAATTATAATAATATCCCAGATTGGATTAAGAAAAACAAGTAATAGAAAAGTTTATATATTTAAGTATCCATTATTTATCGTAGACTATTGTAATGACAAAGTTAATAATCTAAAAAATTTTTAATTTCATAGTTAACAACCAAATAAAGACATCATTTGGTATCAATGTTTATAACTAATTATAGCCACTAAAGTGTAAGAAATAGAAAAAGAAGTTCATAACTGATAGTGCTGTTTGGGAGTTTGATAATGGCGAAGTAATATAGTCGTATTTCAGAGTTAAAAAGCACTATGAAATAAAAAATTTTATATTGTAAAGTTTTATATGAATTTATAGGAAATTATAAATATATGATAGCTACTTGAGTGGTTCAGTTATAATATTCATTCAGATACTTTAAAATAATAAATAATAAACCTGCAAATTTACATGTTCAATTGATATTCGATTAAATGAAATGGATAATTGCATTATTTTACGGTAAAAAAAAGATCAATACAATTCATCTTAAGCAACCCTAATTTTATACTAATGTGGTATATTCAATGATTTATATAATTTTATTGTAGATATAATAAATAAGTTGCCAGTTAATTTATTCGCTATTGAATGATAAATCGGAAATATAGTGCCAAATACATAGAAGTGAGTCTAATATAAATTATCACGAAATAATACAATTTTAATATGGATGCAAAACCCCTAAATGCAATCTAACTCACAAGCTCTGTGTCTATAAACCAAAAGAAAATACTTAGAAATATAATCAAAATAAGAATCAATCTGTGGAAATTGACTTTGATTCATTTGAATAAACAGATTGGTATGTTTAAGCTAGGCAAAATATCAATCAGAAGTATTATTTTAGTCATTTAATATTTTGACTAGAAATTATGATGATTCTATACTTATTCTACCTTTTACAATAATAACATAGACATTTCAACTCTGATTCCCTTAAGAGCGGTGTTTAGGAAAATTAAAGTAAAAGATAATCCCATGGGAAATTATTATATTTTATTGTTTAATTTTTATTTTAACATATTAAAACAACAAGAAATAATGCCATCATCAACAAGCATAAAAATCATCTGTTAATATTGATCTAAATCGTACGTTAGATAATGTACATATATAAAACCCAAATAAAGTACAATAGAAATCCAAGATGTTATATTTTTGCAAGATTCAGATTCATAAGCAAAATAACAAGATTAATTCATAGAAGTTACATATTTAATATATAGAGCTAGTTAAAAATATTGTAGAAATTGAAGAATGACACTCATAATTCACAAAAAATTAAGAAAATAATGATGATTAATTGAGGAAATAATTCCATTTTTATGGCTTTTATTACCCTATTAACTATAAATAAATAGCTAATTAATCATGTTAAAGACATAATATCGCAGATTTGGCATATCAATATTATGCTTTTTTAATCAATTTGTATAATCTGCCAAAAGAATATAATAAATAAAAACAAAATATAACTCTCTGCATCAATCGATTAAATTAAGTGTATATTAAGTTATTTTAAACTAAAGAAATAAGAGTGATAAAATTATCGTCGAAGCATCTGAAAATATTGATAATGAATTTTGAAAATTAAAAAATACTTTAATTAATGAGATAACGTAATTTATTTATAAATTTTAAATTCCTAATTATAATGGAATAAAATTCTCAATAAAACACAAAAACAAGTCTGACCTCTATACCAAAAAATTTTGAATAATCTTTAGTAAAGACTTTTATTTCTGATTTTTCAAATAAATAATCCTAATTTTAAATTGAATTAGAAGAATTAGAATTAATTGTTAAGAAATCTAAATTAAATATATCCTAATTTTATATGTTTACATCATTTTTCTAATTTAATCCAATTTATTTATAATATTTTAATTAATAGCTCATCTAAGCTGCATCATAGTTCTTTAACTCAAATGCTGTATTTGCGATACATATTTAGGATAAATTTATAAACTTAAATATAGTATACAATCATACAAACTGCTCTCGATATAAAACGATTTTGGAAATCAATAAAATAATTATTTCATATTACCTAATTAAAACATAAGTAATATTTTTATTTATGATTGATACGATAGTCTTAAGTTTTCCTCATTTTTTTCATACTTTAATTTAATTTAGATTTATATAATATTAGGCAGTTATGTTGATTTTTTATTATTCATTTTACTAATTATTTTCTATTTTATCAATATTACGGAAATTTAACAGTTTTGGAAAAAATAAATATTGACAGACTGTAAATATATGATATATCACGAAGAAATATATAAGTAAATTTAATTAATAATAAATTGTAATAATAATTAATCAGCAATTTCGATATTGCCATAGGATAAATCTATTTCAATATTAATCCATGATATTATATATATATATATATAATAATGATATATCTAATAAAGGAAAGAATTAAATAAATAAAGTTATTAAATAATAAACAATAGATTAACAGATAAAATGACTTTAAAATAAATTTATTATTTTATATCTCAAAAATATAAGTAAGAAAGTATTGTTTTATCTTAATATGGAAATTAATTATGATATTTCTTGAATAAAGTGAATTGTAATCAATATTTGATTAAATTAGTGTTGGCTTAGAGAAATCAAACAATGGTAAATTCATAAAATCAAGTTGGAAAACCTTAATTGTGTATGATAGCAGAGAATCAATTTAATGAAGATTCAAAGAGAGTCATAACCAAAATATTTAACCTCACAAAATGAAAATTACATATTTTTTAAAAACACTGCAATACCTCTTAAATAGTTATAGTTAAGATGAACAAAACATTCAACATTAATAACTAAAAGAATCATATGTTTATACTCATGTTAACATATAAATCCATAACATAATGAACAATTAAAACTACCTCTAAATAGAGTTTCAAACAATTGAGCAATATAATAAAAGCAACTCATACATTACTGCTTTTATATATTGCAAAAGAATACCATACAATAGATTAACAATAAACAACAAAGCAACGAAAGGATCAAAAGAATTCCATAACTTGTTTGTTGCAATATCAGAGACATCAAAAGTTCCTCCCATAATATTATAATCATCCCCAATCTTCAATACATCATAAAAAATCTTTATACATTTTTAGGACTAAAGCATAACTAAGCAGCCTGTTAGTCAACAACAATAATCATTTAAGATCGGATGTAAATTCTTTTACCAAATTTAAAGACAAATGAATGGTCCACAAATGATTATCAGACTAACTATTAATAGACTATTAAATATTCAAACAATTCACCCTTAACAAATCAAAGATAGCAATGTAACTTTATTCAAACGTCATAAAAGTGTAGCTCAAAGCCAAAGCATGCAAGTGTAAATAATGAAAAGTCTAGATAATATAACTAAAGGTAACTAAACTTCCTGAGATAATTATGAAACACTTCTCAAATCAATAAATGAGGCAAGTTTATTGAATCCCAATGAAATATTTGTAAACAAATGGAAGTTCAATTCAAATAGGATATCTGTAATGGCAGTAAGCAATTAACAACAATACTTTATGATTTAACAACAGGAGATAGACTCATTTTTATATTAAAATTGTAACAAATGCTGTGAGTTCCTAAAATATTGGCAACTGTATCTGATTAAACTGGATTTACACAATTTAAAACAACTTTTAACCACTAAACTATGTTACTTAAAGAATTCATACGGCGTCATATCTCATAAGCATTTTCAAGAAAATATTTTTAAAAAATTGTGTATTATTAGCATTTGATAATGTATAAACTCCAAACTTTTCAATATTTTTGGAAAAAAATCTATCAAGTAATCGTTCTAATGTACCTCAATGTCCATAAGTAGTTACATGACAAAATGTATCAGAAGGCACACTAGTGTCAGTATTAGCCTTATATATATATATAATCAAAGTTTACATATAATCCATAATAAAATAAGATTTGATATTGAATAATAAATAACTTGCCTATCAGGAACCTATATAAGCATGGGAAAAAAGCAAATCTTTGAGGACATGCTGATGTTATAAATAAACAAACCAATAATACTCATGTCTGCTGCTGACAAAAATATGGATGAACTTAAGCAATGAAATAAATTCAATCAGCAAAACAGGATACCTAAAAATAAAATCAACCTGGCTAAGTCAGTGTTCTAATCATACAATATTTATAAAAGTTTAAAGAAATTAATTGATGGATAAGTAAACACAAACTAGTCCCAATAACCAAATATTAGGGTGTAATAGTTCTACCAAGGGACAAAGTCCTTGTGTCTCTGTCTATAAAATCAGCTGACATAACTCAACTTCGAATTCCATTTACTAGAAAATATTTTATTAAAATAAAAATAGAATATTAAAATCACCAGTTAATAAGATTTAGGGAGACATAATTTATAAAAAGATTTAAAACATCTTATGAGTATCTATTTATAGATATTTTCTTACACCCTTCGTCATTACTGAAATAAATACAAAAGAGGATACTATGCTAACTTCGACATAATAATATTTATCAGTAATCTATTCAAAGTGAAGAGAGGTCTCAACTAAATTACTACTTACTTACATTCACATTTATCCACTACAATTTCTTAAGCACCAAAGTGGGCTTTGTTTCCAAGCAATTATAGCATAAGTCAATTATAACACATAAATTGCACTTTTAAATTATTATAAGATTAGCAATATAAAAAAGTCATTAAATAAGTATAAATCCTACTTTAAATAATAATGATAATCATTAAACTCAACACTAATTTACTATAAAGTATTGCACATTAAACTTAAATTACTTAATTATCGAATTCAAGACAGTTATAATTGAATACATGTTTTCTATATTTTCCTATATTTTATGTTGTTCTGTATCTATAATAATAACAATCGTAAAAGGAGAAATGAATATTTATAAATTAAAAAGTTTAATCATCATAGCCACAATCACTGATGTCATCCAAGTTGATATTCTTGTCATTCTTGTTACCTCTTTAGGCCACTTTGCGAAGTTAGCGTCCTTCACAAGTGCTACTCGACTTAGGCAGGACCACTGTAAAAATAAAGATATAGATATCATTTTTTTTGCTTACTTTTTATTGATTGAATAGTAGCCCTCATAGCAGTTTTATTTATTATTAATCACTTATTAATTCACTCTATTTAAAAAAGATAGTAATTCTGTCAATAAAATCTTTTTAATAAACACATATTTAGATATTCTATAAATTAGAATTATATATTAATTTTTAATTAAAAATTGATTTAATCATCATAAAAAATGGTCAACGTTATGTCAAAATATATGAATGTAAACATCAGTGTTGAAACAATATCTATTTATAAAAATTAGAAATATTAACACCTACTACTACAACTACTATTGAAAGTTCAAATCCAAATTTTTAAACTTAACATCATCAGTAATATTTCAACTGCAATTAATTTGATTACTACCTGGTTTGAAGTTGAAATTGGAATTAATGGGAGTTTCTACATCAGACAATAATATTCTTTTGATAATGTTTTTGAATATACTTTAAAAGTATTACAGTTATATAAAAAAAAACATAAAATAAAATTAGTCATGAATTGGGTGCTAAAACCTAATTAAGTAGCTTTCATACATTCCCCAATTCCCCAGTGAGAATTTATAATTGCTGGAAAGGAGTAGATTAAATAAAAGAAATAAAATCATTTTAAGAGAGTTGAATATAAATTAATACAAATGAGCATCTCTTATCATTAAATTCAGCTATTTTTATAAATTAATCAAAATGAAATAAACTTCCACGCACTCTCATGCAATATTTCTCATGTTTAAATTGATTACTGAATTATTTTTATGCTAATTTAAGCGGAATGAAGCAACAACAATAGTAAAATTAAAACATGGTGCAGCCTATAAAAAAATCCTACTAGCAGAAGAAGTTAAATGATTAAAAAAATATTACCATACGGTCAGATGGCAAATAGCTTACAGAAGATAAAACTGAGAATTTTATTAAGAAAAGTCAGTTCCAGTCTTGTTCGATTACTCTTAAGTGAGATCTCAATTTGATAATTGAATAAAATGCCTAAAAAACTCAGGCCTTAATTTATAAAAACATGAGTCTCCTCCAAAGAATGGGAACAAATACCAATTAATTCTAGTATGTAAAAGTTGTGAACTGTCAACATTATGCATTTATTTTTTTATTAAAAGTAAAATCAAATTAAATACATGATGAAATTATTTAGATGATCTTAAAAATAAAAATAAAGCAATGAAATCAACGCTAAAACCAGCTATTAAAGTAAGTAAAACTTAATTATATATATTATTTTTATATAAACTTAATTATTATTGATTTAAATCTTCAGGTTTTTTGTAATAATATATTCAAGAAATTCCTATATACAAAGAAATGGATATTATCTTTTAAAACAAAATACATATTTATGATGCAAAAATAAAAGAAATATAACTTAACTCTTTGACTGTTTTACAATTCAATTAAAAAAGAATTGATAATTATAGAAACAGTAAAATGTAATCCCCGCACGCCTAATTGTGCTCAAAAGTAGAACAATTTTGAATATCATAAAATATAATAGCGTTTTTTCATAGCACAATTAAAGCCTTTTAGCATATAGGTTAATATTACTTAATAATTTTCAATTTAATTTCAGTTGTAATTATTTCCCGTTATTAAGTCCATATATTTTGTATTTTATCAATAATTTCTCTATAATAAATAGCTTAAAGCTTGACATCTCTAACTAAGATTTATAAGTAAATCTGTTGGCAAAACTTTCCATTAGAACTATTAGCAAAGAGATTCACCTAGAAATACTAAAGAACGAAGGTTGTCAGATGAACCCATTAAACCGTTTGGCTATGCTTCATCTCAAATAGCTTTTTGAAATAACTAATAAATCATTAGATTCGGCTGGGTGCTCTGGAAGAGACCTTTAAATCTTGAGGAATTCCATTAATTTCTGAGGTATTCTCTAAAGATTATTTTTTCTAAAATTGATATGAATTATTTGAGATCTAAGAAAACTACTGTTCAGTTTCATATTTAATTGAAGGAAGATTATTGTAGGAATACATTTGAAATGGGTAAAATTATTCTAATTAAATTTATTGTTATTCAAAATCGTAGCAATTAAAGTTGACTAATTTTTACGATTTTGGGCTCATTCTATAGAGAATATTTAAATTTAGCTGAAATTTATTAGAAGTGGTACTATTTTATCTCATTCCTGGAGCGAAATAACTCGGCCTTAATGTGAGTGTACAATTTACTAAATTTTGAAATGTTTATTTAAAGTCAAGTTATCTCGCTTCAGGGATGACATAAAATAGTACCGCCAATAGTAAAGTCTAGCTAGTTTTGAATTCTCTATCGAATGAGCCCAAGATCGTTTAAATTGGACAACTTTAACTGCCACGATTTTGATTTATTATTAATTAATTTAAATTTAATTTTCCAAATTCAAATGTATTTCCACAATAATACAAAACTGAAACTTATCATCTCAAATAGAGCTAGTGTTAAAAGTGCTATCAAGATATTTACCATCAATCTAAAGTACTTGCAAGTGTTAAGGTTATAAATTTTAATTTTTCAGTAAAAAAATTATTCTCTACTTTAAGAAAAATACTGTTTTGGGGATGAAAGTTCATCCATTCTTAGATGCTCTTTCGAATAGTGTTTAGATTGAGCAAGTGGGATAGGAATAAATTAAACTATATTGGTAGCAAGAATAGGGTTGGGGTTTTCAAAATTAGAATGTCAATAAGATAAATCATCAAGATAAATTCTAAAATTTTCTTTAATTAGATATAAAGAACATAAACATATTAAAACTCTATTAAGAAAGGTTGAGTATAAATACCAATTAAAAGAAGAACAACATGAAGCGTATAAATAATAATTGTAAGGAGAGTATAGCGGGAAGTTAAAGAACTGCAAATAATTCAAGCATAACGCTGCTTATTTCTTAGAGTGTAAGACATTTGAGCAATAGCTTAAACCATTAGAGGACTATATGTGAATTAAGCAATATTATTATAATTATTTAATGCTATACGGAAATTAATCTGGGGCTTAAGCCTGCAGATTGATATAAATTAGCTATATTATATTAGCTTATCATGAAAAAATATTGTCATATTTACTTCGAGAGTTAATTATATTTCTTTGCAAAACTTGGATTAACTCCATCGAGTCTGAGTAAATTGCATGAATATAATTTTCAATGTTTCTCTAAGTAGATCACGTATTGATTAGCATGCTCTGCTCATTTAGATATTGCCCATTCTTATTAAAATAGCCAAACTATTATACATATTTTTCAAACAAAATTTGCCCTGGGATAAGACATTTTCATAGGATATAATAAAAGAAAGTCTACGAAATAGTAAGAATATATGGAATTTTTAATTTTATGGAGAAAATAATCAAAACTGAAAATGTAGTACCAGAATCGTTTGAAAGGTCTTAATTAATTTTAATAGCTTCAAAACAATTCTAATAGCCTTAAATCAATTTCGGTTATTTTGGACATTAAAAATAGATATAAATCTAATTTTTCTCTATGTACATATGTTGTGCCATATTTTCAGTCTCTTGTGATTACTACCTCTGAGAAAGTATAGCAAAGCCTTGGAATAAAATGCAAATACCATTTTGTTATATATTTATATAATTTATTGTTAAAGTACTGTAAATTGAGTCAACCTACTCATTATTATTTAATTAAGTTTAAAGATTAAATAAAAGCTCTTCAATTAAATTGAAAAGCATAAATTTAAACGACTTTATCTATTAAAAATTGTTTGATAATTACAATGCTTAAAATATAATAAGTCTAAGATTTGAAAGTTTATATTGTTTTAAGTTATTATTAAACTAAAAAATTGTTAATGCAATGATTCTGCTTATTTAGACTACGCTGAACACGAATCTAGAATGTTTTATATTATATCTTATAATATAACGGAGAAATAAAAAATATAAGCTTTTTATAGGATTTGATGATAAAGTATTTTAAACATCAACTTTTTAGGATAAAAAGTCACCAAGAAAATGTTGCAGAAATTTATTAGTATGATATGACCTGGAATTAAGCAAATTCTATAAATTTTAGGCTCATTAGCAAGATCGTCACATCCGAGCGCAATTTATATAGCCATTTTATATTTATTTGTCTTTTGTATTTTACCTATAACTTCACATTTGAGATATTACTCCAATTTTTTAAAGAAATATATCTTATTATGATATACTATAAAATAGTTTCTTAAGTTTGAAATAATGTTTAAAATTGTAAAATAATTTATGCCACTCTTACTAAATTTAAAAGATATTTAATAATATATTAGAAACTAATGGTAATGATTATAATGAATTAACGAATGGTAAATTAGATTATAAAATCATTAATCATAAATAATAATATCCAAATACCGATAATTCCAAAAAATAATTAAGATTCATCTGATGAAAGAAGGTGAAAAGAAATATATTTTTAGAGATTGAGATAATGAAGATGATGATAATTATTACTAAAATAGATTTGAATTAGGAAAATTAGATAAATAAATAGAAATCTTTTTAATTAATAATTATAACTGCCACTAATTTGACATGCTTATAGATCAAATTTGGTCATAAGTACTTACCGTTATGTTTTAAATTTTATACTGTATCTATCCATATCGAATACGGAGATTTATTTTTTCCTAAATGTCATTTGACCGGTTTGACCAGTTTGACCGATTTTACTGGAGGTTTTTGTAGTCAAATTCATCGGATTTAGAAATAAATGTGATTGATTGATTTATTAATTAATTTAATATTAAAATAAATATAATAATTAGTGATTTGACCGATTTGACCAATTTGACCGATTTAACTTAGTTATTTTGTGGTCAAATGTCAGTATATATAATGAGTGTAGATTAAATATAATTAGTTTAAATATTTTATTTAATATTATGGAGATATATGAAAGTGTAATGAATAGCTTATTTCAAAGAGATTGCGATTTCTCCTCTTCATTTTCGTCCTGTGCTAATTTGCTTGCTTCTCTGCTTATGTCCAGATCTTACGAATGACTTGCAATTGTTTTTTCTTCGTCCAGACGTGCCAAAAAGTATCTTGCTAAGTCTAATGTATCAAATGGCA
This sequence comes from Oxytricha trifallax, assembly GCA_000711775.1. Classification (NCBI taxonomy): domain Eukaryota; phylum Ciliophora; class Spirotrichea; order Sporadotrichida; family Oxytrichidae; genus Oxytricha; species Oxytricha trifallax. The sequence goes on along the minus strand of ARYC01004214.1, from coordinate 6,930 downwards.
ATGTATTGGTTTCATTTTTCTTAACATCACTCAGATTAATTAAGTGACATCTCGCCTCGAACGCCTCCCTGTCAATCTTTTTGAGTTTCTTAAATGGCAGAGAATTCGTCGTAATTACCACAACGCTGTCTATATATTCCAATGCCACATCTCCATACTTTACTTCAGTAGAGTAACCACATCCTTCCAATAATCTTTTCATTTTTGCTATTCTATCGTTACTAAAGAAATGCTTGTCATTCATCTCATCCATGAGCACTATCTGAGGATGGAATTTCACTGGTATTACCTGCAGTTTAAAATGGGATTGGCCTTCTTAGAGCACATCGCAAACAAAGATTTGCTGTAGCATTTTTACAATACTAGTTTTACCGGTATTTGCTTTCCCATAGAGCCATACACAGCATTTTTTCCGATTTTCTCTCTGCAAAATGACCTCAAACAGAGCATCCACTGCCTCACCATATCCCATTCTTTAAACTAGTCTATCGATATTGCTCTTGCTGGATTTAGATACTTATCATCTCTGAGGAAAAACGTCTTAAGTGAATCGATAAGGGGTATTAGCTTCCTTTCAATAAGTCCAGAACTTACCATGAGTTTCATTAATCCTCTCAATTTCACTTCTATATCTTGTATTTGGATCAAATCATTTGCATTCTGCCAGTACAACTTCACATAATCTGAGAGACTCTGTATTTTGCCACTTTTTACCATATTTGTGAACTCCACTAACATCTCTTATTTGGTTTTAGACGGAGATAGGGAGGACTCTGCCCTTGAGCTTACAGCGCTTAATCTATCTTTAATTTTGTTGAAATTTTAGTCATCTCCAGCTATAAGGATGATATTCGGATGCAAAGCAAGGAGATCCTAAGTATTTTTGTAGTCTGAGGTTGTTATCTTAATGTTGAGCTGTTTCAGTGCCTTAGTACCTGAGCAAGCATCTTGCTTGAAGTGATTTTTATGAATGCCTTTGGTGAGTGGGTAGCTAGAGATCTCTATGTATTATTTGCTACTTTAAGGATTTTGATAGACATTGACGTGCTGAATTCTATTGCATGTGTTTTTGATACTCTTTATGATAGGACTTGAGTTTTCTGGTCCATAAGGATATTCACACTCATAAAAATGAGTCATTTTAAAGTTTATCATTATCTAAGACTGAAATGAGTTACCCATTTAGCGAAAGGTACTAAAAGACATTTTTATGCCATTAAAATTTAAATATTTAAACTAATTATATTTAATCTACACTCATTATTTATACTGACATTTGACCACAAAAAAACTAAGTTAAATCGGTAAAATTGGTCAAATCGGTCAAATCACTAATTATTATATTTATTTTAATATTAAATTAATTAATAAATCAATCAATCACATTTATTTCTAAATCCGATGAATTTGACTACAAAAACCTCCAGTAAAATCGGTCAAACTGGTCAAACCGGTCAAATGACATTTAGGAAAAAATAAATCTCCGTATTCGATATGGATAGATACAGTATAAAATTTAAAACATAACGGTAAGTACTTATGACCAAATTTGATCTATAAGCGTGTCAAATTAGTGGCAGTTATAATTATTAATTAAAAAGATTTCTATTTATTTATCTAATTTTCCTAATTCAAATCTATTTTAGTAATATCTTATCAAATTAAAAGTGGTTGTATAAAGCTATAATAAAATGTAATAAAATAATGTGATATAATGATTTTCGTAATATAGCCAGCATATATATATATATAAAATTTTGATATTTAAGTTTGTTTATATATCTTATAAGACAAGCTATAGAATATTTTTTATGGAAATGTGATAGCGATAGCGATGAAGAAGGTTATTAGGAAGCATATAAATTAGCATTATAAAAATTGGCATCAGAGTATATGAAAGATCAAATTAATAAGGAAATAAATACATCATTCTTGCGATTATTAGATTTGTGGCAATAGGCATAAATTAAATGACAATTTCGCATTATTAATATATATTTATATTGAACATAATGATATAGCAGCAAGATGTCCTAAGAAAATAAATATATTAAAGTATTTGCAAAAAGAAGAATATTTAAAGAAAAAGTAATTAAGAAAAATAATCATCATAAAAACTGTAAATAATTCATGAATTTTAAGATACTAAAATGAATTAATTATTTTGAACATTTCCACTATCTTTTTATCATAAATATTTCGTTTGTTTACCAATTGTTTCTTGAATAACTAAATTAGTACTGGATAATATTGAAAGTTTTGAACAATAAATAATAGAAAAGCAAGAGTATTACACATTTATGTTCGTGTTTCACTTAGTCAATCAATTGTATTATAATTATTTAAAAAGAAATAAAATTAAATTTGATTTATAGGATAACAAAGAAATACCAAATTTATGCAAATGTACAAAATAAATTATATAAATTGAATCATAACCACTACATAAAAGGACAGTAAAAGTTATGATTTTATAATTAACTATCATAAATAGTTAAAAATATAAAAAAATTAGTTAAGGAAATATATTAACGTAATATATTTATAATTATAATGCCTGTAATTAGATTTAAAATGGAATTAAAAAAATGCTTCTGACTTGACCCTCTCTCAATATTGGATCTTATTCTTTGCTCAAACATTAAAGTAAAATAATAAATTTTTCAATAGCAAAGTTAAAAAACTCTTTAAATAAAAAACAGCTCACAAAATATCCAATTTATTCTCAAATTCTTTATTATATATGATAAAAAATTGGGATATTGCAAAAAAGGCTATCTAAATAAACTCTCTCAAGAAAATGATAATTATTTTTGACATAATCATTAAATAAATGATAACTAGTGCCTCTGATTAACTACAAATTTTTGGGAAATCAAATAAAAATAAAATAACTGAATTCATACTTAAGAATTTTACAGTACTAATTTATCATGGTATGTAAAAAAGCACTTATTTACTTCATTTTTCTTTCCTAAAATTAGAATTTAATTTATTTCTATATAGTTTTATATTTTTAAAATTTATAAATTTCACTTTTGTTTTTTATTTTATCAATATTATTAATGAAGCAGTATCATTTATTATTTGTATTAATTATTGAATTATCAGATAAATTCCAATAATTAATTGTCTAATAATGTTAATTTATATAGCAAAAAATGAAAATGTTCAAGATGCTTTCATTCATAAATTATCTCAGATATTATTTATTAGATTTAAGAGATAAACAAAAATAAGTCATATCTAATTCCTTCTAACTATATTTTAATTAAGATTCTATATTCGTTGAAGATACTAAAGAAAGCGAATCCAGAAGAGAATATTCTTATTAATTAATTAAAAACAGAATTAAATTAAGGATTTTTAGTGTTAACCTTCTTTGGCTAATGATCATATATTAAATGTCATTATCAATAATATTATCAATAGAATTAATATAGGTGGTATTAATATAATAAATTAAGAAATCATAATTTTGTATGGCAACAATTACTAGAAGTTACACATGATTATGATTAGTAGAGAAAGAAGAAAATTGCGTAAGAGAAGTAAATAAACAAATAAGGAGAACTTAGATTATAAATTACAGAATAATTTTCGTAACCAAAACATTAATAGTTGAAATGGATCGCCAATTAACTAAATTTATTGTAAGTATTCATATTATTATTGCTGCTAATATCTCATTACACTTGTAGTAAAGTAATTAGCTAAATAAAAAACAAAGTGTCTCTTTTATTCCCAATTATTAAACCAATCTAATGCAGTAGATTAATGATAAAAAAGACCAGATCTTCAATTAAAAGAATCAAATTTATATTCCATCACAATTGCTTAAAATATATCATCATTTTTATTTTATGTTTAAGGTTTATGCTTTTTATTTGATATATTGACCAATATAACAGATGAATATCTAATAAACTTATTAACACGTTTATTTTAAAGAAATAATAATGTAAATCGTTAATATTTCGATAGAAACAACAACAAATAAAATTGAAATAATGAAATAAATTTTAAGAAATAGGAATGTAAAATATTTATTTAAATATAAATTCAGTTAAAATGTGAGAATACACATCTAAAATAAGAGTGCATGAAGTCAAGCAGATTAATATTCAATATAATAGTCATATTCAATCTATAAAAAACAAATTAGTTTTTATTGCATCATATCGAAAAACATTAGATTTAATATTATTTAATCAACATATAAATTAAATGCAATGAATTAGATTGTAAAGAGAAACAATAAAGAGCAGATAATTACAATATAAATATTTCATACTAAATCACTTGCTTTATGTAAGGCATACTATAAAAATCAAAATAATAAGCACACATAACCTAGCTATAAAATCATTCCAAAATGAATGCCAAATTATTAAATATTTATATATTTATGTCAAATGGAAGATATAGAATGCTCGTTGATCAATTCAAAATAAAAGTATCATATCAATTATAATCAATTAAAGAACGATAGAAGTCATGTATTAATTACAGCAGGCTCAAATTATTCTAAAATGAACATTTTAATGATAAATAAATATCAGAATAGATATATAAAATAGGACTACTAGTAAAAAGTAAAATAGCAATGATAAATCACATTAAATTAGATATAGATAATTAAAATATATTACTAAGATGAAATTATTGAAAAAAAATAATCAAATTAATAATCTGATAAAATTATTGAATTTAAAGCAAAAAGAGATAAAAGAAATAAGAAATTATTGGAGATATTTCTATTTATAGAAAAATAGTATTTTTTTGCTGATAAAAATTATTGAAAATTTACAAAAGAACTGTTTTCTATAAACATTTAAGTATAAAACATATAAGTATAAATAAACTGAAATCAAGAACGTGTCGACTCTTATAGGAAACAGACAGGAAAAAAATACAATTATACACATTTAAAACGTATAAATGAAATAAATTAAAAAATTAATAATATTACCAAAAATTAGATAGATAAGCAAACATATCATATAACTGCTTATGATATATTATTTAAACAAAGGGAAAAGAATAAATCTAAATATATGATTGTAAATAAAGCAGAAAAGGAAAAACAAAATAAAGATGGTAATATTAGTATTATATAATATAAACAAAGTAAAATAATAATGAAAAAACACTGATTAATTAAGATTTTCAAATAAAGTGTTTTAGCAATTAGTATGGGAGTTTGTGATATTAGATTGTCAAATTTTGATGTTTGGGACTTGGAATTAAAGGGTTTACTGATCTATCGTGAGTTTCCTTGGTCAATTAGAATTTGAAGAAAAAGGTTTTATTTTATAAGACCACATAGATCAATTAAGACATGAAGATATGGTTAAAAACAATTAAATTAAAATAATTAGCTAATAAATACAATGTTTGGGCTAATTATTAAAACTATTGGCTCGATTAATTGTCATTATAACATAATCCAATCAGGGTGTGTAAATTTGATATTAGCCTAATTATATTTAATATCAGCCAAAATTCTTTAATTTTAACTTAATTGTTCTTAACTACAATCCTTGTGTCATAATTTATTAATAGATTTTATTTAACTATTTTATAAAATGCTATAATTTAAGCTGATTTTTTTTAGAAACTGCTTCAATAATAATTATTTTATAAAGGAAAGGTACGAAATTTAAAAAATTGATTTATAAATAAATATAGAAAGCGAGAAAATATAAACTTATGTATATTGTTCTTAAGTTATGCGAGTGATACCCTGCTGAATGCTAAAATGATCTTTATATTTTGACTGTTTCATCATATATTAAAGTACGCTTAGTTGACTAAATGGAAGTCGAACTTCATGTCTCCACCATTCATTCCTTAGTCTCCTTAGCAACATAAACAATGTCGATTATGTTAATGTTGTACTCTAAAGGTAGAGATATTTTGAATAATTTTGTTATGAATATATTTACTTGTATAATTATAACAGAATTCCTTAATGTGAGCTATAAACGTTGGTATTGATTTTCTTTTGCTTGGGTTCAGCTTTCACTTCAATATTTACATTTCTGAAAATTTTCTGGGGGTTTACTAAACTTGCAATGCATTAATTGTCGTTAGTGATGCTTAAACATTTCCTTAATTTAAACTTCGTTTACACTCTTTAAATTATGTTTGACCTGCATATCTCTTGAGACTGCTGCTGCTCAATTTTTCTACTGACTAAACGCTTTCCTTTATCTTTTAGTGCAAGATTCCTATGCGGATACTCTTTCTCTTTACAGATTTCAATTTAGATGGAGTTATCTTACAAAAATGAGACGAGGAATCATGAACTAGTTTATTTTGCAGTTGCACTCGTTGTCTTCTCAATCAATAGAGTTCCCATCCACTCTGTTACTTTAGAGCTCCAATATTATTTCTTTGCTATAATGGTACTGGATAATATGCCAAGAGAGTCAATGGTGATTAATGTTTAGAAAGCAGTTATTATACTGCTTTCTATCACGATTAAACTTTCAATCATTGCTCAAAAATGTATTATTGCTGAATATGCTCTCAAGATCAAAATAGAAACAGTATTTTTTCTAAGCAATTTAGATTCTATATGCAATCTGTGTGATCAATCGTAAGCACTGTATAATTAAAGGATGGGCCTCAGTATGTCTAGTTATTAGAGTTCGAGCTATTTACAACCTCATTTTATTGAATCAAGGTGTCTCTTCTTCATATGCTTCATCAACTGGAATGTGCATTATCTCTTCTCAACTATTGGTACATGTATCATCCACAGTATATAAGTAAGTCGCAATTTCGCATTCGGATGTTGGATTGGAGTATGGTGAGGAGTTAGCTAAAATAGCTTATTTTTGGTGAATAAATTAAACTAATCAACTTTGATAATGCTTGATTTTAATATAAAAATAATTATATATTTTTAGGTACTCTATCCGC
>ARYC01004212.1:0-59524 GCA_000711775.1 Oxytricha trifallax | reverse complement strand
CTCAGCATTCTTACACTTTTATAGAGAACTATTTTCGGAGATTTCAATAACTACGATTCTTTCCAATGATAAATTTGAAAGGTACAAAACTTGAGACTTAGTTTGATTCAATCTTTGCGAGTAAAAATGGGGACGGTTTCTATGGTATCTTCTTGCTAAATTAATAGCAAGGCAGAGGCACTGACTTGATAACTTCGCACGAAATCGAATTTAACGGTGGGCTATTTCTGATAGTTGCTGATGTTTTTTCTAGCAGGTCCACCGAGCAAATACTTGGTAGAGTTGGGAGACTTCACCGTAAGGGTACTTATAAGTAAATCATATACAAGCAAGATTCTAAGGAAACACCCAAGCAAGTGATACAAATGCAGCAGTAATGGGTTGTGAATGATTTTCATATGAAAATTGCTGCTCTTCAGACTATTCTGGTTATTAGCAATGGTACTAGGATGATATTGCAGTCAAAAAATCATCAAGCATTGAGGAAGCTCCCTAAGGTGAGATAGCCCTACTAAACGACGGTGTTCATGGAAATCCTGATGGAGTAAATTGCACTCTATCTGTTTCTAAAAAATGGAGATCAAGATCACAGTTACAAGTCTTCAAATGAGGAGTATAAAGATAAAAACATTTAAATCGATGGTAATCCCTTGAATGAAGTAGAGTCTGCAGTGGAGACATCCGTAAGAATTAATTAGATGGCAAGCATTAATGAAGCTGGAGATGCTTCCACTAATCTCCCTTAACCATCCATTAAGGTTAAAGCTCCGAGCACTTCTAAATAGTCTAAGAAGCCAAGGTAAGCTCATTATCATTATTTTATCAAAGAATGTAGGAGTTTTATTGAATTTCGAGGTCAAACTGAAAACAAATAGTTAAGTGGCATGACTCAAACAAAGAAAGCTTCTCAGATCATAGTGATATTGGCAGATAATTATAACCATTGTTGCATTATGACAAGGTCGCTCCCAACTAAGATAAAGGTTTAACTAAAAGCCAATATGGAAGAATGACTGGGAAAAGAGTTTCCGCTCCTATTCAAGGTGATCAAATGAACCACAAGAGAAAGAGAGAATGAAATTAAATGTAATTTCTTGCAATAAAAGAATTCATATTAATTTCATCCTTGACTTATTACTTTTGTTTAGCAATTAAAACTTAACGAATAAATTTTATAGTATAAAGTATGAACTCATTCATTTATAATATGTTACTCCATAAACTCGTTAACCTGTAGTTGAAGTGGTCTTCCTTCATTGTCAATGATGCCACTCTCATGAAGCTTATGCACCAATGCCTGGTAGCCCACTAAATCATCAATTGTAGATTTCATCCCATTAAACTCATCCCGCATCCTCTTGTTCTCTGAGAGGTATTTTTATTTGATTCCTCTCATTGCTGCCTCCTCCCCCTTAACTTCCTCGACCTCTCCTTTTCTCCTCTTTCTCTGAGATGTCATCTTGATGAGGTGAGCAGATCTTCCCTTTTGAACTATAATAATTAATAAATTATTCTGGCTTACCACTATATGAGAGAGAGTTGTTGAGAGCTTGAACAAATTCGGGCTTCATATGAAAACAAATTCTGGGACTAGTCCAGCCTCTACCTCCTCTTTTGCTTAGCCTCAAGAATCATTAAATTTATCCCCTCTTTGTCCAAGGATAAAGGATGTCGCATATCCACTTCTTATCCAGATGGAGCCAGTCGCTCTAATCTAGCAGATAGGAAAGTAGCGATGGCTTATTCTTGGCGTAATCGAGGAAGTCATCAGCTGTGAGGCCTTCTATTTGAGGCACAGCTGCGACCATAATTTCACTTCTCTCCAAGTACTAAAATAATTAATATACATATTACTTACTTCTTCTTTTTAAGAAGTAAATATTGCAGCATCCGATCTTGGGCAGGTACGCACCACATTTTTGCTACAAAAAAGTCGTGGAGCTCTTTCTTGCTCCCTATTTTCTCTTGGACTTAGTGGATGTTGACTGTGGCAAGTTGGTTCTACATTCTTATTTGTTGCACTTTTTCTTAAAAGCTGTTTAAGGGGTTTTATATTTTAAAACTTTATATTAATTAATTATAAGGATTATATATATAATTATTAAATGGGAAAACCCAAATATTTTTTCACAAAAAACATTATTGTAGGAATACATTTAAATTTGGGAAATTAATTATATTTAAATTATTAATAATTCAAAATCTTGGCAGTTAAAGTTGGCCAATTTGAACGATCTAGGGCTCATTTGATAGAGAATTTAAAATTAGCTGGACTTTATATTGGGGTACTATTTTATCGCATCCCTGGAGCGAGATAACTTCACTTTAATGTGAGGGTATAATTAATGAATTTAGATGTGTTTAATTAAAGTGAAGTTATTTCGCTTCCTGGATGCGATAAATTGTACCGCCAATAGTAAAGTCCAGCTAATTTTAAATTCTCTATCGAATGAGCCCTAGATCGTTTAAATTGGCCAACTTTAACTGCCAAGAATTTGATTTATTAATAATTTAAACATAATTAATTTCCCAAATTTAAATGTATTTCTACAATAATGTATAGAAGAATTTTCTCCTCCTCAATAAAAAAAACTTTAAAATGGAAAAATATTTGAGAAGTAATTAAAAGCAAACAACACTCAATAGATTCTTCAGAAAGATAGAATAACAGGAAAGCAGTGAATCTGATATAGATGACTGTGAAGACCAGAGAAGCACAATAATGGAGCCTTCCTTAAATTAAAATTTCATCTCAGTCTCAACTGAACTTCTATACAACAAAATAGTTGACCCTTCTTAAGTTTCATTAAAGAAATGGACCGCATAGGATATTGAAGTAATTGAGAAATAGGCATAAAACTTTAAGAGAGTCTCAGACTACTGTAAAAATAAGTACGATCCAAGAGTTCAGTTAGAGTCAGTTGCTGATTAGAAATTTTTCTTAGGGTCACTCACACAAAATACTTTGACTGAGGCATTGAATGATTGCTGCATACTCCATCTTTAATTTATTCTAGAAAAAAGGGAATAGATTATGGTGAAGACGAACTAGAAAGGGAAGTTAAATAGTTTTTGGACGCAAAGTAAATCTTTCGAGGTAAGAAAACTTAAAATCCTGAGAAAAAGCTACACCAGCTTTACATATCCAAATAAGACATATCCAAATCACTAACAAGTAAATCAAATGTTCTTATCGTTCCTTCACTTCATAAGTAAACTGCAAAAAAAAATGATTGAGCTACATCACTAGGAGTCCTGTACCTACAGTCAAATCTAGTGATGATTGAAATTCACCAAGTATTTTGTTTATGAGACATTGAAACGCATCGCTCAGGTGGTGCCCAAAATATTTGCAGCAAGTATTTTAGAAATTCGAGAATTCCTAAGTCTCTTTACCATTCAATAATTGAGTTTCTAGCAAATAACCGAGAGATTAAGACTTTATCGCAGCTTTAGCATTTTTTGAATAATAAGTTTGGAATTAGGATCTCTCTCAGCTATCTCAGTAAAGTATTTGGGTAAAATATTGGCCTTTCATACAAAAAGGTTTACAGTGTAGAAAAGAGAACTAACGGCTAAAAGCCCATACTCCTCAGGCAGCTTGCAGCCCTTAATTATATTGAGATGATGAAAAAGGGAATTAATATTATAAATATTGACGAGAGCAGTGCCTAATAGATACAGAACCGTCGAAAAGGTTGGGCATTTAGAGGTTTAAAACGTTTAAGCTCTAATCTAACTAGAATAAAGCAAGTAAGCATTATAGCAGGAATGAGTACTTCGGGCAAAATCTTATTTACTCTAAACTAGGGTAGAAACGACAGTTCACAGTTTATTATTTTATTCTCTTGCTGATTTAAAAGTTGGAAACTAATGACTCTGATTGGAGAGAAAACACTATATTGCTGCTAGACAACGCTGCTTATAATCGCTCTAAATATTTGCAGGCAAAGTTTGATTTACTACAAATCCCTTTTTTCGTATATCAAAAGCCATAAATAAGCTTCTCGTTTCGAGATCGACGACAAAAAGTGAAATATTTCTATCTATATTTTAACACACATTTCTTAGGGGAGCTTAACTTATTGGTGCATTGGCATCGCATTATTCTTCCCTGGATTACTCTTGGATTAAGAAAGCCTTTTAAAAAGCGCTCTAAAAATCAATAAAATTTCTCTTTCTTTTGCCGATTTGACAAAATATTGATGCGAGCTAAGAATTTTGGACTATTAAAGAGAAGGCTGTCTCCACTGTTGTATGAAATACTCTGAGAATAGTTTCAGTACTATCCCCTTAACAAGCTTTCTTTACATTTATAATTTTACTGCGCTTTTGAATCTCAGTACATAAGGGTTTTTTGGACTCCATTTAGTTGACTAAAAAATTTGAGAATCGTAATTATATTTTTTCATTCAATTCAAAAAGACTTATTGCTCATCATGGCTTTTTTGGATTGTACTGCTAAATTGCATCTTTATGAGTTTAGTATATTAGAGTGCAAGAATCTTACTATACCAATAGTAGTATACTGAATTTTCATAGACTAGGAAGCTTTTGAGAGCTAATGAAGCCTTCAGTTTTATGACATTGATGCAATGGAATTATGGCATAGGTAATGATTTTGTAGTCCCTAAATTGCTTGATGTAATTTGTTTTTTATTTATAGTCCAAAATTACTTTTAATTTTAATATCCATCTATTTTAAGGAGTTGCTTACTCCCTTAGAAATTGAATTTTTGAGCTGGAACTCTAAAGGACTTGTGATTCAAATAAGGCACTTATGAAACCATTATTGTTAGATTTACTCTAATTTTTTTAGTTAAGTTAGCACCCAGAGTCTTATTAAATTTTTTGAGGAATGTTTTATAAGAAATACATGCATTAGTTTCATCTATGCTGAGCCCAATAATGTTAGATTGTGAATAAATGGTGTTGAGGTCCTTAAATAAATTTCCCAATAAGGAATGCCTTTTAAATTATAGGCCTAATGCCTCTATCCTTTTAAAATGCTGATTCTTCCCTCTTTAAATGGATGAGTGTCTTTTAAGTATGATTATGATAGCATTGCTGAAAATTACCTATAATTTTGATAAATAGAAATAGTACAGGTGTAAAAAAGAAGTATTGCTTAAATTGTTATGGTTTTTGGAGTTTAAATTAGTGAGACTAAACTATGAATCTTACATTAATTTTCTTTCAATCAGTTTGATCATTCTTTAAGTTCAATGCTGTTAAAAATTTGGCCTTCCTAGAGTGAAATAAAAATAGATTAGACAAAAAATCCTGTGCAGCACATAAGTACCACTAGCGTATGCTCGGATGGGAAAGTTTTACTTACATAATAAATACTAATTAAATGGCTTCTTGGAAAATTCGTAGATTTGATCATCATTGCAAATAACAGTTGCTCTATCACTAAAAATCACTATAAATAAATAATATTATCTCTCCTTCATAGATGGTTGAAGGATGAAGTTACCTAAAAATTGATTAATTAAATATTTAATTGAAACAAATTGAAACTAAATTAATATAATTACCTAAGTAGATTTTTCTTTGTAACCAGTTGATAATAAGCATTTTTTCTCTTTTTTTATTGAAGACATTCTGTCTAAGATTATCTGAAGAAACAATAATAATATTATTTAAAATTATAATATACTTAGTTAGAAGATTCCATTAGAGCACTTGTCACCATATCCACTCTCCTGATTATTTAATTTCAGGTCTAGTGTTTGGAGGGTAAAAATTAATTGTGAAAGATATTGATGGTATAATAATTTTTCTAAAAATAAACCAATGATCCATCACCACCACTATTATTTTGTAAAACTTGAAGATTACAATAATCATTTCGTTCAATAATCAAACATCTTTCAGAACTATTATCCTTTGGACTAAAGTTATTCTACTCAAGGGATTATATAGAATCTACCTTACCAGTATGATCAAAGCCAATACTGTTGTTAACCTCAGCATTACTCATTAAATCAATCATAAATTTTAAAACATAACTAAAAATTTGATTAAATCTCTGGAATCACTAACTCAACTCTTAACAGTTTAGATTTATCAATAGGACTCAATATCCAACTTTATACGGGAATGGCAATGAGTTAATCAACTTAAAACTTGAAATCAAATGAAAATTAAATTGAAAAAACGTCACTCAAAACTCAAGAAAAGAAAGCACAAGCCAAATGGTTTTAAATTCATAAATCTAAAATGATACTGGAAAATACTATGTGAGAATTTTGACCTTACTGATGAATAAATTACAGATTTACAGTTTGAGTTTAATAACTATGGAGATTATAAAAAATGGTACAAGAAATGCATGAAGATAATTAACATCGCAGTTGGTATCAATGATTGCCATAATTCAGGATATATTCAGGAGGTTGAGACTTTGAACAAAAGATAAATGTTCCAATTAATATATAATAATAAATCAATGAAAGTAAACCGGGCAATTAATGCTCAATTTAACCATAATTTGAAAATAATTAATCACCACCTTAATCTATTTGCACAAATTTATCTTGTAAGAAGATTATAGAACAAATCACCAAGGAGAAAGAGGAGTAATGTAGACAGTTGAGTTAAAGAATCCAATAGATGAGTAAGAAAGAGATGAATTGATCGAGAAATTTAAGGAGTTAGATCTACAGATTTTGGATGTCTTTTCAGAAACAATTAAGCAGAATGAATCAAGAATAAAAAGACTTCAAGAAGATGATTCTAGTGATGATGAAATGAAATATTAAAATCAAAATAATAGCAAAACCAAAATGGATGATGAATATTTGTTAAAGTGCGAAATCTTGACAAAGAGATCAGTAAAAGAAAGAGTTCAGGATCTAAGAAATAATGTTAAGAAAGGCATCAAATGAAATTCTTTGATTTGGAATGAGACAAACTGTGGGTGATTCAATATCTTATTAAGGATCAATTTTAGATAACAAGTTGTGGAGCAAGTGATTAATGATGCAAAAAGAGGATTAATTCGAAAATTTATTTGATGAAATCATAGCTTACGCACCTTGGGACAGTACAGCAATTAATCTTAATTATAAAACACTTTCAGATTCACAATTCATGAGCAAAATACCACTAAAAAGACTGTAGAACAATGGTTACTTATTTTTGTGGATTACTAACAAAAAGCTAGAGATGGCCCTTCAATACTTGGAAAGGATTGGTTATGAAAGAATTGAGTTAATTACATGAGTCAAGATCAGCAAAGAAAAGGATTCTATTTAAGACATTTCACTGAGTTCTGTTTGGTAGCAAGGAAGAAAGGCTCATTTGCAGAGCTATCAAAAATAACTAAGTCTCATAAAGCCCCAAATATTATAGTTGAAAGGGTATCTGAAGCCTCAAGAAAACCTGAACAACTTTATCAAATCATAGAGTAACTTTGCCCCAATGGAAAATATTTAGAGACTTTTGGAAGAGAACACAATCTAAGACAAAAATGGGTGACAATCGAAGATGATTCTATCACAAGAAAGAAGCCAAAACAAGAGAAAGCTAGAAAAAGGCTTCACAAAGCAAATCTTAAAAGCATTAATCCTCAAAAACTTATTATATTATGACTTTTCCTAATTTTAATAATATTAAAAAAATTGATTTAATTAAGATTCTCCTATTCTTATTCTTATTTGAGTGAAGGGATTTTAGTTGATTTCTAACTTGCTCGCAACTTAGTCTACCTCGAACTCCTTTCCCACATTGGCAACTAATAAGTGATGTAAGAATTTTTGGATTACTGCCAATCTTCCGATATTTCTTCTAGTGTCAAATACTTCCACACTCCTTTACTCCTTTGTGATACTTAGCAACACTCAGTTTCTGCAGTTTTTCTTGGAGCTTAAGCAACTGACTGGGATAACAACACTTTTCACCTCTTCAGGATCTCTTCAGAACTTTTTTGTTGTTGTTATCCAGTTCGTTGAACCTATGCATTTCTTAATTTAGGCTATTCCTTTGTCCTTCAAGACTATAGGAGGTAGAATCATTTGTGAGATCCTCAGTTCACTGAACTAGCCATCTACCACTTGTCTCAGGCACATTTCTATCGTGAGCTCCTAATTTAGATTTAACAAAATAAACTATTTTATTTGTCTTTCTCACAAAAATGAAGGAATAATACCCACTCTATCTTAACCATAGCCAATTATATATTTATGTAACCTCATTTACAGATCTCCAAAAATTATTGCTGTTATAAAAATGGTAAAACTTTCATGCCTTAAAATTCTTTCAAAACAAAACTTGATTGAGATTAGACACAGTCAATAACAAAGGATTTTACTAAAGAAATTATAGAACACTCCAAGATTTCTACCACCCTTAATAAGTAATCAATGGTATCCAGATTTTCATAAAAAATTTCAAAGTAAAACCTTGGATACTCACGTAACTCTCAGCTAAAGCAGCAGATTTACATGAAATTGAGGAACAGAACCCAATATTATTATAAACTGATAACAATGTTGAACCTATTACAGCACATCATAAAAGTTACTATAGTAATATTAAATAATATGATAAAAGTATATATAAAAAAAACCAGTCTAATGAAGATAAAGTTCAATTAAGCCTTAGGATAGGTCTATTATATGAATAAGACCAAAAGAAATTGAATCATATTGTTAATCTAATTGTCATGAAACACATAATCAAATCTAAAATTTAAGCAATCATATTACCATGACAAATAATCTCGATAACAAGCTCAAATAAGCATTCTCAAATATAACTATAAGAAAAAATATGAATAATATAATAATTTTAAATTAATAATATAAACACTTAGAATTATTATAGTAATAATTTACTTTATTCTTAATTTAAAGAGCTGAGTATCCTGAAACAACTGAGCCCATCTTGATATAAAATAAATATTAAAATGTTTTATTTCATTTATTAGCTATATTTATTAATTTTAGTATTGAAATATTTCAACAGTATAAATCAACGTTATTTATTATAGTTAATAATAGTTTTAATTATTATTTTGGGATTGGTAAACTACAATTTATGACTATGAATAGTAAGTATAATTATGTTAAAAACTATTTAATTATTCATAAAAGAATAAGAAAAATTTGAGAAATGAAAATTAAATAAACAAACCAAGTTATTAATTATATTACTAGAAATTGTCATAATTATTAATGCATTCAGTTTTAGAGAACGAAGAAGGGTACATGAATTGATAATAAATTATAGCGTTTGAGAGATATATAGACTAGGTATTTCTGTTTAAGTAAGCTTTAAGCGATCCTAAAATTTACTCTGGCTTGACTCATACAAAAACACTCTGACTACTTATCTCTCTTTTTTGTCTATTTTATGTTCACTGAATGTTGTCCTTTCTTTTGAGTATCCTCTTCATCATCTTCATCTGCCTCGGACTTGTCAAGATTTGCAGGCTTTGAGTGAGTACCTGACATGCTCATTTACTTTTGCAGATCAGCCTTCTGTTCATGTTCAATTTCGCAATCAGCCTATTAATATCTATCGTCGAAGAGAACTTCTGGGAGCTGTCTTGGATTGTATATCTTATATCAACATTGAAGTGGCACTAAAATTCTGGGCATTTCAACTGGAAAAGATTACAACTTCCAGGAAAGTTTGAATGCACTAACCAGAAATCGGTAAGTCAACTCCACTTCAACTAAGTGGAAATCATTCCTTAGGTTAGAGGAAATCGACAATAGTTATATTGATTGTGCAGCTTCCTCCCATCATGCTACCATTCATCATTTGCATTTGAATCTTAGTAAATATCTGGACTGTCCACTGAATATCTCGAATCCCAAGGGTAAGGCGAACATGAAGGGCACTAAAGACATTTCATATAAATATTCTATACCTTCCATAATTTAGTGGTTTTTAGATATGATTTAACTTACTGCATGAAGAGAATCAAAGGAGTTTTCTCCTGAATGAACCAACAATGATGAATAAAGCATTGCCCTTATTGATAAGTTGATATATTCTGTTGTTCTTGTCGTTCTTAATCAGCTTTGCTACTGCTGTATCGGCCTTCTTCTTTTGACTATAGAGAGATGGTTAATTACATTCAAATTTCATACCCTGATATTCCTGCTTGCATTATTGGCATTTACATTTCTTGTTATATAATCAATGAAAAATAAAGTTATTATAGTAATTTAGCTTTTAAATTAATTATACCAATCACCCTATTCACTAAAAAAACATACTTTTATAATATAAGAATTTACACTTTTACTAAATAATGAGCATAACTATAATAAAATATTACCATTATATTTTGATTGAATTTATCATTATCTGATCATTTATTCATTCTTATGTAATTGATTAAAATTTTACTAAAAATATCTGGGGCATTCTTAAAATCTCATAAAATAATTAATAATAAAATAAATTGTTTCTTGAGCTAATGCTAGACAACACGAGGATATCTTTAGGATGAATATTTAGGATTAGCATTATAGATATTTATGACTTGTTTAAATTAAAAATTGCCACATTCATAAACGTTAAAAATACACTATTTCAAAAGAAGAAGTGAGAAATTGACAATTTAAATAACATAGTAAACTTCTAAATGAATTCTTTCAAATAATTGCCTATTTATGCTCCTTAGATGGGAGCAAATCATTCCCAACTTTAAGAGCCAGGTGAGTAGATATACTAATAGTTATCTGCGGACTAACAATTTTCAACATTTCAATCCATATTTAAGCGGGCAACAAACGCTCTCTAAACATTTCAATAATTATTAAAAGAAAAGAAACACTTAAAGAGAAGATTACATAGAAAGACTCATCCAAAATCTAGAGTAAAGATTAATGATGAAATTCATAGATATAAAAGGGGACAGTGTAGTTAATAAAATGGCTAGCATGGTAGGAAGAGACATTGAAAGATTAACTCATAAAGACTCAAATTTAGAAAAATTTGAAAATTCATCAGATTATACTATTAGGGAAAGCAATGCTTATGATAAGCGACTGAAGATTAACACAATTAATAGGTCAAATGATAAATCCTTTTATACTGGTACTCTTTTCCATAATAATAAATAGTTATTTGCATAACTTCATAGAAGCAAGACTTTGTGAATTTAAATATTTCTGTGTAATCTGCGCAATATCATGAGTGTTTTCTTCACTAAAAATTTAGCATAATAATCAGAGTAATATGCTTATTAACCTTACAATGACTAATCGTACTTAGACATTTAATGATAATATCTTTATTTATATTTATTAACAACACATTATTAATGCATAATTATTAATAGTAATTTATGAACCTGTTTTCATTTTATGCTAAATATAAACTGTACTCTAAAAATGCAATCATGACTTTATTTACTGCTATTTCATTCGTTAGTGTGTAATTACTCAATGAACGTCTATCCGTTTCCAATTTTAGACTAATTAATATTGTATTCTATAAAGCTGAGTTTCAAGTTGTAGGTAACTTCCACCTTAATTTATCACCAATTTCTATAAATAATCCCTATTTTATTATATGCTGCTATATTTTTAATCTTTCAACTGTAAATTGAAATATTAAAATTATCTCGAATAATGTAAATACTACATATTAATAATTAAATTAACAAAATTGGGTGATTACCTGCAATAATTTAAATGAGTATTTATTTGATTAATGTATCCTGCACAGTATGAATTTGAATCAATCTATAATCTCTAGTAGTGCTAATATTTCCGATGTTTCTACTGATTAATAAGTAATTGTCATTCTCGCTCACTTAATCTATTTAATTTCGTAATTCTATAAATGCATATTTATATATCGAAGCAGCACCATTATGATCTCTTGTGGTAATTCACAGAGATTTAGTACGGCAAGAATCTCAGTGAAATGTGAGAATTATTCAATATATGCGTTTGTTAAGTTATTTTGAACTCACTAGTTCAATTGCTTTACAACTATATTATTTGTTCTTGTTAATTTACGATAAATATAATAATTAATAAAGTTAATAATAATGATTAAACAATTAAGCTATCTATGTTTGAATGAAAAGGACAGTCATAAAAAAGATACGAATAAATGTCTAGCGTAATAAAAATTAAGATAATTAATGAGAATACCGATTTGGAAAGCAACTTTATATAAGTCATCATGAAGAGAATTAAACTTTATAAGTTGGTTTCTCGACGAATGTAACATTCACTAACTTTTAATATTCAATAAATGCATGTATTTGCAGAATGTAATAATTGTATATAGTCAATCATTTATTAAGCTGATTATTTTAAATCTAATAAAACAAAAAAATAATAAAAGATCGAGATAAATATAGTAATTTGTGGTTAATTTCAAAGCCATATAGATGAATTAGTCCCCTGATATAAACTACCTACAATCAATATTATCTTTAAATTATAACTGTAATTTTAGTATAGTAAATAATCACATAATCAAGTAACAATATCATCAACTTCCATTTTGATTGCAACACAATAGTGAAACTTACTTAATTACAGTTTAAGATGAAGTTTCTTAAAAAACATAGCTTCAAATGAGGACTGCTTGGTTGGTGATCTCGAGCAAGCTGCATTAGATAGTAGTGAAATAGTTGGTACATAGAGATATTTAGCGTATATTGAAATACAAAATAGTCTTTTACGAAAGTATAAATCTAAGCACTAATAGCCTTGAAGTGTCAACCTATAATGTGACAATTTCTGTCGAAATCAGTTCTAGTATGGAAACACTTAGGGTAAGATGGCTTATTTTACACAGTTTAAGCATATAATAAATATTATAATGAAATTAGCATTTTATATTATATTATGAATGAAATGAGCATGCTATTACTGTTTCTGCCAAGCAGACACTCATAGCGTAAAACAATTTAAATAAAATAATAAATACTTTATCTGGTTAGATATGAATTACACAAGATTAGATTGTTTCTGACTCAATTAGAATCTAATCCTGTTCTTAATTGTATAAGTAGTTATAAATGAGTGATAAATTACAAGTTTAAATGTGGACACACTCTAAATTATAAGCAGATGAGTTGCTCTTTCAGCGATATGAGTGGCTCAGGATTTCAAGATCAGCTTAAGAGTGAACAGCACATCTGTAGAGAAAGAATGAAGCATGCCAAAATAAAAGAATGCCTTTTTGTATTGGGAGGTATAGTGGACTGCCTATAGAAGAGGACAGAATGACTTTTGGAGAGAGCAAAATATAAATTTATTGAGAGTATTAGCATCATAGCAACACATAGTTTAAGCAAGCAAGTAAGTTACGGCATTGGAAATATTGGAATTCAATTATATATGATAATGATAATTTAATTATAAAAATCAGATTATCTAAATAGTCTCTCTGTGGAAACCTAAATAAAATAGATTCTGTTAATACCAATAGACAATCTCTTATAGTTTATGTTAAATTGATGATATGGAAATCACATATTAATAAAATACCTCTCTTTCTTTTATCTTTCTTTCTCTGTTCATTGCTCAGTCATCTTCTTCTTTTATTTCTTTGTAATGCTGAGTTGATGTGTATAGTTAAACTACTCTTAATTTTTTTAAATTGTAAATTAGCTAGAAGTTTCTCTTATCTATATCTTAATAATAGCTCAAAATAGAAGAGTTAAATATGCAAGTTTAACAGCTATATCTCCCAACTATCAAATTGTGTATCTATATTTATCATATGATAATCAATATAACTTCATTAAACTAACATTATCTTATTTGTTAGAAAAGTTTTGTTTGAATCTCTATACTTCTTAGCAATTAAATTACCTTTTAATGTTCAATATTGTTGGAAATTAACTAAATCTATGCATAATTTGTTGGGTCTTATGAATCATTGATATGAATCTGATTATTTTCTGATGTCAAAACCCGGGTGATGGCGCTTTTTAAGATTCCTAATTTAGTACCTCTATTGATTGTATTACTAAGAATACACTTACAAACCTATGAATTTTCCTATTTATATAATTCTGAAATTTGTTAGTTTCGACTGGGTTCATTTATGTCATTGTTGTTTACCATTACAGTTGCATTTTTTAATTATCATACTTCTTGAGAAGAGCTTCTTTTTTAATGATAGAACGTAGGTTATATGTTTTATAAAATTGTCCAGTTAGATTTATTTCAATTAACTAAATTGTTGTTTTATTTAAGAGTTGTCACTATTCAATTAAGTTATGGAGTTTTAGTTTAAGTGAATCTAGGTTTTATCAACAAATAATATTTATAGTAGTTTATTACTATTGGTAAGTTAATTTATTACTATAAGTAAGTGGTATAATTTTTAGTATTTATTTGGTCTTATTAATTAGCTTTGTTTATTATTTCAGAAGTATTTAATTAATGCTTTTCTTAAAGAATTCTCTAGCTTGTTTTTAGATGCTGATTATGAAAATGGAAAGTTCAGCCTTCTTATATGGATGAAATATAACCAATAATATATGAGCATTTCTTAAGAATTTCATTCAATTCATTTTGGATAGTTTAAAGCTAGTCAATGAATTTGGTTATTGTAGTCCTTTTGTTGACGAATATTGATACATTGAGACAGTCAGACTTCATCGAAATAATCAGAAAAGTAATCTTCATGTTATAAATCATAGGAGAGATATACAGATCTGATGTGAAGCAGGAGTAAGAAGATGATGAGGATGAAATGAGAAGCCTTGTTTGGATATTTCACAATAAGTTATCTTCATACCTTTCATTCTAATAAATTACAATCGTTGCAGATAAGACTTTATTAGAGTTCTTAAGTTTCAAGATTCGCCTTGGTTTATACATAATGTTTGAAATGTTAATTGTTTCTAGTCTCAAATCTTGATTTTAAACTTACCAACCTTTTTCAAATCATTATTTTTTATTAAAATTTATTTTGCTCAAATGATAATCTCTAGAGCTATTTAAGGACAGATGACTATAAAGAAGAAGAAAGTTAAGATTACAGGGAAGACAGTGACATCAGTCTTCAGACTAGCAAGTAAGATTGAAGATAAAGCGATTGACACTTATGCCTAAGTCAGTGAAAAAATCAATATAGGTATGATAAATAATATGTCTATCTTTAGAAGTAGCTGGCGAGAGGGCCCAGAATTTTCTGATTAAACGGCATGACCATCAGACAATTGAAGTTAACTTTGAAAATAATCAGGTAAAATTTAGAAGATAGTGATTTAGTGATAAAAAAGAGGATGTTTCAAAGTGTAAGAGATGATAAAAATAATGTAGACTAGCCACGAATGATTACTTTATAGTTAAAAGAAATTGTTTTGCTTTTTATTAATATTATTTTATGGAATATGCTATTAATTATCAAAACAAAAGTAAACTAATAAAATAGACAAGTGATAAAAATAGTGGTAATTACATTAATAATAATAAATATATATATATAAATATTTACATTATAATGTAAAATTAGTTTTTTGTATAGTAAAGTATATATTTGATATGATAACTTTCATAGTTAGCTCTTAATTCAATTTTATAAACAAACAATGAATTATATATAAATTCTTTTTACTGTTATTCTTTATACTAGCCTCCACATTTAAGCTAGAAACAGCTAAAAGTAATGGGTGAATCGATTGATAACTTTATTCTCATAAAATTCTGAAAAATATAGAAGTAAATTGCCAATGCCTGGTTAGATCCAAAGTGATCGGTATTAATAATTAATGTACTAAAAATGATCTCATATTTATGCTAGACTGTAGTTAAGTGTTTCTTATGATTTTTTTTTCCACTTGTTTTATCAACCTTTAAATAAGCAATTAAGTAAGATTGAAAATCTTATTAGGCTTGTGATGGTCTAAATAAAGAAGCTATAAATTGGAATATTTTAATTAAAGTTCCAAAGAGGATATTTCATTCAATTAACTCAAAGATTATTTGAAGGCATTTATTTATTATCTTGCTTCTTTATTGCTCTGTTTATTTGATAC
Source organism: Oxytricha trifallax (assembly GCA_000711775.1). Classification (NCBI taxonomy): domain Eukaryota; phylum Ciliophora; class Spirotrichea; order Sporadotrichida; family Oxytrichidae; genus Oxytricha; species Oxytricha trifallax. The sequence continues at coordinate 43,542 of ARYC01004212.1, read as the reverse complement.
TAATATAATTTTCATTTTAGTAGGCATGTATATTAAACGAAAAATAAAATGATACATTTTAATCATTGTTTTTATTGAGTGATGCATCGTTTATTCGTAGAATAGTCAATTCAACCATGAATATAATTAATAAAATTCATTTTAACTTTTAATATTTAAAACTATTAATTAATATTACTACAAAATAAACTCTTCATAACTCATTCCCTAGTGTTGTCGAGTTCTCCCGTAGACTTCCAGGAATGAACCTCCGGGAACGAGTCTCTCCACGATTTTGTACAGCTCATCAGGCTTTTGGAATGATTGTCTCATAGAACTGACTATTACGTTTATACTCTGACTAAATTTGATAAATTTCTTGTTTCTCTCATACTTTCCCTTCACTCCTACCAGGCATGCTGCAGGTATCGCAATGGTCCTTTATAGATATTGCCTTTGTTATCCGTTTTCACCCACACAAACGTTTCAATCCACCGATACTTGTGTTTTTTGAAGAAGTCTAGAGGAACTTCGGGCTTACCGTTAGTGACACATATAAAAATGAAACTCTCTTCTTGCACCATCTCTATTGGGATCTCATTTATCTTTTTATAAGTAAAAAGTGTATCGTAGCCAAGGTTAAGCATTGTTGAATCCCATGGAGGGTCCATGATTACCGCTCTAAATAAACTTCCATCCTGTTACATCTACTGCTATCTTAGCTTGGCCCACACAGAGTAGAGTTTGGCATCGCATTTTATAAGGTTGGGTGGTCGACTAATATTTTCAAATTTGCAATCCTAGTCTGAGAGTTTTTGTAGTTCAATCTTTGTTTGTTGCTTCAATTTGTCCTCGAATCCTTTCTATGCCCACAAAGTGACTGGCGGTGTGCATACTTGCCGAAGCATTTTTTCGCATACATACTTCTTAGCCAAGAATTTTTCCACCCTATCTGCTATATGTTCTCTTTCGTAGTGCTTGTAAGCACCATGTGTGTTACCAGTGTAGTCACAACTACTACATGGACAACTGTAGACAATTTTAGAAAATGATTAAATTAATAACTCTTATATGTTTTATAAATCACTATTGTAGGAATACATTTAAAATTGGGAAATTAATTTAATTCAAATTTATAATTATTCAATATATTGACAGTTAAAGTTTTCCAATTTAAACGATCTTGGGCTCATTCGATAGAGAATTCAAAATTGGCTGGACTTTACTATTGGCGGTACTATTTTATCGCATCACTGGAGCGAGATAATTCTACTTTAATGTGAGGGTATAATTTAATGAATTAAAATGAGTTTAATTAAAATCAAGTTATCTCGCTCCAGAGATGCGATAAAATAGTACCGCCAATAGTAAAGTCCAGCTAATTTTGAATTCTCTATCGAATGAGCCCAAGATCGTTTAAATTGGTCAACTTTAACTGCCACCAATTTGATTTAATTTTGATTAATTTAATTATAATTTCCCGATTTCGAATGTATTCCTATAATATTCTTTTACTTACCATTTGTATCATAAATTTTTTGGACAATTGATAAATTTTTTATGTTTTTGTCGAAATATTTGCTTTTATTGTCGAAATGTCTACATCAAATAATTAAATTGTAAAGAGTAGAAGACGTGAGTATTGGTTGAATAATTATTGTTTTTGGATAAATTTATTATTTCATATTTAATTTTATTAATTATAAATTATAAAAACAATTAAACTTTAGCAATTAAAATGCATTATTTAACTCAGATTCCCAAAGGGTTTTAACATTAAAAAAACCAATATACTTATTTTCGGTCTCATAAGTTTCAAAGCTTTCTAAAACTTCCCTCCATCAGGTTTAGCGCATATGCAGGAAAGCTATATAACTTTACGAGTAAGTAAAGCCTGCTCTGAACATCAACCCTCGCTTGTAGATAAACTGCATTCTTTGTTAACATCGAAAATATAGAGTAGGGAAAAGTTATAGAATGAGCATATTGAATTCTTAACTAGCTTGTAACTAAAGCAGTAAACAGGGTTTTTGGTTCAAAAGTGATGTTAATTGTTCCACAAGTTGTATCCCTATTTGAAAATTTTACATTCATTACTGTGCAAGCTGTTTCAATAAATGAAAATTAAACGCAAATCAATTATCACAAAGAAAACCCAAACAAAACGATAGAAGTTGAACTTTGAAAGTAACTATATGCAATGTAGAATTAGATTCTGTAGCTTTATAAAGACGACTACTCTATACTATTTTTGGACGAGACAATTTTTTCTTTCAACACCTAGGCAAAACTTGAATACTTCAGTCTTGGGGGGAAATATTGAGAAAGGTAGCAGAAGCAGTTCTAGCTTTGCATATGCATTAGTTGCAGCAATATCTGAATAGGAGGGGCTAGAATACTACAAAATATCATGAAATCTGTGAATATTGATAAATTTAAAGAGTACAGCATTGAGCTCAAAGGGAAAACTGGGCTGAGAATAATCTCTAAAGTTTGTGATAATTTTAGAGTCCACCATTGTAATAAGGTGAAGCATGCTATATAGGATTTAAAGATACCATAAGTATTTCGTCCTCCTTATTCCCCTCAATCAAACCCTATTGAGAATTACTTTAGTCTATAAAAAAATCTATATAAGAAGTTGAAACCAAACTATTCAAGCAACAACAAAGTTATATGTGCCGTTGCTTTGATTAAAGAAAGTATTAAATGTATAGAATAAAAGAAGGTTGGAGACATAAGTAGAAATGGTTTGATTAGAGTTTTAAAATTGTGATTAAATTTTGTTAAGTGATTTAAGCTTCAAATGTTAAATTGAAATTGCTTTGATGGAGTCTCATTTCCTATTAAATAACCATCATTAATTTGTCTATTTTATTAACTTTCTTGAAGGCCACAATGCTCTTATATTCGGGGCATCCCAGTTTTAAATCCTGAGGAGCTAAATGCCAAGTCTCTCTTTGCTTATGGATTTCGGGGAACATTTTTACGAGTCCTCTTTTTGAGTAGGTGAATTGTCTCTAAAATGAAAATTGTGAGAACATCATCAAAATATATTTTACTAGAAATAAACGGAAGCTTAGTCAGCTTATCATACCAACCGTTCCTTATTTGAATAAAGTCCTCCTCCTCTTCATCTCGACCTGTATTGTTTAGAATGACTAGTACATGCTAAACTAAAGTTTGTAAATACTCTGGATCGATGGTATTTTAAACGTTGAAACAGAATTTCCTGTCAATTTGCGTTTTTTATCACCAATGTCTGGGAGCTATATCTTTATATCAGACTTGTGTTTTATTTCACTCAGTATGTTGATGACTAAAAGCTCCTCAGCATTGGTACAATAATCATCTTTACATCACAATTATTTAGGACGAGCTTTTCCTCTTGCAAAATTTGCCTTATGAAGTCTTTGTTGACAGTTTTTATTGGTGGCATGTAGAAATTCATTATAAAAAAGGCCTCAAAATTTAATAGCTAACTTACACATCTCTGTGAGGTATTTATAAATATCAATTTTTTATCTGAACCTACAGATCAGCTCTCCTTAGGAAATTCTCATAAAGTCTTGTTCGAGTTTATCATTCATAAACTCAATGAATGTACATTTCTATTTTTAAATTTGGCTCGCTTGGAATTCCATTTGTTCTGTTTCAATTTTGCAGATTTGTGATTTAATTACTATATAGCTTGTTTATTAATTAATAGAATTTGTCTTAGGCTTATTAAGAATTCTTAATGTTTACATTAACACAATCACATAGATTTAAGAAAAAGTGAATGACAGCTTGTGAGTCTTTTCATACTATAAAAAAGGTTTATTGTGATTAAAATTGTTAATAAATTTAATTAAGACCACATTTTTATTATTAATTAAGAATTGAAATTAACTTTGAGATTTAATCACTCTAATATATTTAATACCATTTTTTATTCAAATTATAAATGGTCAAAACATACTCAGGATAAAGAAGCGAAAATGAAGACTTCTCAGAATAGTTATAATGTCGTTTTGGGCTGCAGCTATCCTAAAGCTGGGATGATTAGGATTACTCTTGGTCAAGTTCGCAAAGCTTTATAGTTAAGTGTAAACAGTTTTCAAAACTATATTCTAAGGTCAGAAAGGCATGCATGAAGGTTACTGAACTTCACATGCAGAGCAACTCACAAGCAACTCAGAACTTCAGCCTTACATTCAAAGAGATTTAAGATGGATCAATATTTGATCAAGCAACTCAGAATGATCTAAGCAAGGAGGTATTCCAATAGACTATAAGAAAAGAGAGATAAAGAATTAAAAGGCAAACAGAGGCAAAAATCTAAAATCAGTCTCAGCATCTGTAAACCTCATATCAGATTAATAAGAAATCCTTGAGACCATCATCTGAGTTGGGCAAAGACGTTAGCTTAGACAAAGAGGTTGATGAATGCGAGGAAAACAAAAGTATTATCAATCAACTGGTACTTATCATTTTGTCAGCATATGATTATTTCACACTTAAAATTAAGAACCAGCACATACAGAACTTTACGAAAGCTTTGCTAGATCACAAAAACCTTCTTGCTCTAGCGATTCAACATCAAGCTAGTAAGGTTTAGGATGAAATTTTCGATTTATTACTTTAAGCATTTCGACAATTACTACCATAAGCAGTGAATATCATGAACATAAATCTTACCAAGATGTAAGACTAGTATAAGCATGAAGGTTGGCTGCTTATGAAATTAATGAGACCTTACCTTGACACTTGCGATAATTTTGACTTTATTGATCCAGGAGATTTCTTTCATTTAGAGGCAATGATTAAGAGTATGATAATTTGACTATCGGATAACTCATAGCCAGGCAATTATGGGTTGATAAGACTCAGCCTGTAAACAAGTCCAAACTTGATAGCGGACCACAATGGAACGAGCAAGAGGTCACTTTCCTTGCTGAAGCGTTGGTATCCTTTGCCTTTGCTTAGTAAAGCTTCAATAATTTTGTGAAAAACCCATAAACTTTCTTTGGCAGTAAAAATTGCCGAAATTACCGACTGTTTAAAATAAGGAGCGCATGTTGGCTATTTTTATTTTTAAGAAAAATAGAGGTTCATTTGGATTAAGGTTAGCATCTGAATAAATTGCTTTCTCTACTTAGCTAACGATGTGTCATCTCTAAATTTCTGTTCGAGTAAGAAAAGATTTCCCCACAGCCTTATTCTGGGAATAGAAAGCCTCAAGGAGTAGCCTCTTTCTAGTATTGAGGGCACTCTCAAGTTAATCGAATCCCAGTGGATAAAAACAGCAGTAAAGGCGAAAACAAGAGAGCTGGCCTTCAAAAATTCGAGAGAGGAAATTGATGAGGTTAAAGTATTCGAGAGCAACTTAGTGAAAGCAATTAAATTTGAGATTGCGTTGACCATGAGGAGTTTATCATTTTGTCTAAGATGCAGGAGATTAAGAGTCAGGTTTATCAGCATTTGCAATATCAAGCTATAATTCCAAGTCTGGAATTGATATGCCTATTGGATCAGGAAAGACATGGATTCATGCTCTTGTTGCTTACTACTATGCCTTAAAATATTTGAAAACAATAATCATAGAACCAAATAAAATTTTTTAAACTTAAACCGATGAAGTCCTTGGGTCCATCCATGAGAATATCAGCGTGGTTGACATTGCTACTTACTATAAACACCAGTACAAGGATGAAATAATGATTTTAAACAAGTTTAATTATATTATACACTAAACCTCGTTCTTTTCATTGGGCAATTATAATTTATAATAAGTAATTTACTAATTAAATTAAAAACTTAATATAGTAATACGAATACTTAAAGATCAAACGCAGGTGGAGATAGAGCACTCATTAAAAATGTAAGTTACAAAACATATCTTTAATTTTTTTTTATAGTGGTCCTACCTGGTAAGACCACAGGTGCAGCTGGACTGGTGCTTCGCAAGACTGCTCAGAGAGAGGACTTAGATGATGAAAATAACAATGAAGAAGAGGAAGAATAGCACTAATCAGAGAGATTTCAATTTTTGATTTTGATAATATTTTTAAGTATTAATGTTATTAGAATAATTAATTAATTAAAGTTTTCGTATTATAAATCATAAATACTATAACTGGGCTCTGGATCCTCTAAAATAAGAAGGTTTTCCCGTCTCAACAACAGAAACGAAACATCACAAAGTTGTCATTGATGACGATAAATAAGGCAAAGGTTTTGAGCTTCTAGTCAGAGCTACTCTTTTCAAAAGAGTATTAGGAGTCGCATGTCTGCTCAGTTATTCCAACTAAGGACAAAGACGATATTCAATAGACAATATTAAGAGAAATTGACTAACGCTTCGCCAATGAGCCCATAATTGTCATTGTAAATTCCAGTGAGTATGAGGACTACAAAGTTAAACTACCATATGGAAGTAAGTATGAGCATTTTTTACCCGATAACTAGCAATGCAGGCAATAGATTAAAGAAAAAGAAATAAGTATTCTGATAATGAAGAGGAAAAACAGGGTTTGCTGTGACTCAAAGTTAAAGAAAGACACGTTTGTTATGGTATCGTGATCAGTTGATTCTGAGAGAAGGTTGTGGCAGATGCTGGGGAGAGGCAAAATATCAAGGAGTATCAAGAGGTTGTATAGATCTTTAAGACTGTGATATCGAAGCGCATTTTTGACAGCATCTGAAGTCAGTTGACAACCAAAAGGTGAGGAGGCTTCACGAAGTGTTCAAACTATTATGGAAGAAGAGAAGTAACTAGAGGCGAAGCGACTTTGTTGAGGACGTATAGCAGATCTGAAACCCTATAGCATCCTTGAGGGATTTAGAAAACATAGGTGGGTACAAATTTTACTACAGATCACTAAGAAACTTGAAATGTGAATTGCTCAGAGTTTATATTAAATTAAGAATGTGTAGGTTTAATGTCACAGATGTGGTGTATTAAATTAATCAATAAAAATAAATTTTTCAATAATACTTAAATTTACTAAATATATAAATAATTATGTATTAAATTATTAAAGTATAGATATTTACAGTACTTTTGATATAGTTCTAGTAAGTGTTCATTTTATACTCATTGCAAGACGATAATTAACTAAAAAAAAGTTCAACTTACCTCATAGTTCACAATAAAACCCTCTTAATAATGTTGAATGTGCTCAAAATTGAAGGTAACTTGCTAGAGGCTGTGGATATTAATAGGTTTTAAAGTTATATTTATAGTGAATATATTTAATTCAATTTCTCAAAATACATATGCTAGAGATGTGAAGTTTATTTGACTTTAACAAAACAAAACTCTCTCTCTATATACAATTGGTATTTCAAATAATTTATTTGGCTTGATTAACATTCACTCTGCTTTTTATTTTATTCATTCTTTAATTGCTCTTCTCTATCATTATATCTATAATTACATTATTCTTATAGTGTTTGAGTCTCAATTTAAAAAGGCTATTTATGATTACTTCGATCAGATTTAATGGCTTAGAATCATCTCACAATTTGGATGAAAAAAAGTAACATGATACATGACAAGTTGTACAGCATCTATTCTATAATGATAATTAATTGCACTATTTGAAGATAGCTTATGTAGTTATATTGTTGAAAACAAGTGTTAATTTAAGATGTGAAAACTCTTTTGAGTCTACTGGACAAAAATTAGTAATTAATAATCTCTTAACTGCACTAAAATTTTAACATATTATTCTGCTATGTAACCAAGAGTGGATGAAGTACATAAATTATAAACCAGTATTTTTACTAATATTTGCAAGAATTATAATGTTTTTACCTTCTTTTTGCAATCATTTACTTGTATGTTTATGTAAATATACTCATCAGCATAATTTAAGCTCTTTGCATTTAATTATAAGCATAATTTGGATTGTTTTAAAATGACATAATGGAATTAATCACTCTATTAATACCAATAACATCCTTGTAAAATATAATATTTCGTTTATAGATGCCGTCAACATATCATGCATAAATCTTAAATTCAAAGAGCTTGTAATGAAACATCGAAGCTGATTGATCAAGATAGGAGAGAACTCAATATCTTTCAAAGTTTAATAAATTATGAATGTCCATCCCTCACCAATTACACGTCCATTCTAATATTATTAAAAACTATCAAACATTATTCAAGAACTATTCTTATAAGTAAAATTTATCTCTTCAAAGATTATTCATAATGACTTATTCCAACACCTATAATATATGCTGAAATACAATAATAAACCATATTTACTAAAAAAATATTTGAGTTACCATAAACATAAAATCAATAACACATACTTTAAACATAAAACTGACTACTTCACTTTACAATTATTAGATTCTAACTCTGAAAGTCCAAAGTTTTCTACCCTCTCACCGTTTAAGACTTTGAACTCCTTTCATTCTCACCGTGTAAGCCATTTGTATGGCAGCCTCAATCTACTTTCCACATTTTTAAAATTACAATTATGGTTTTGTCAACTACTAAAACCCCAATGCTGTTATTTACAATTTTTTGTAGACGTATAAAATTAATCAAAATACAAATACTTGAAACTTAATATCACATAATTCACTTCACAAATTTGCCAATCTCTCTCTCAAGGTCTTGAGCTGCTCCTGCCTCTCGCGGTCCAGGTTCTTGATCTCTTCGCATTCTCCATTCTTAGGTCTGAATTTCAATGCTTCCTTCATCAACGAATCCACGGTGTCCTGGGTAAGGGCGGGCTTGAATCTCTGCAGGAACTGAGGGGGGAGGTGGGGGGCGCTCTGCATCAGCATGGGCAGGTCCTTCTTGAATCTCTTCATGACGCTATCTCTTCTCTGCCTTTCCTTGCTTATTGACAGGGGTCTCTTGTCTCTTTCAGCAGCTCGGTTCATGATGTTGTCTACAGTCTCATTATTCTTGATAGGGTCTTAGTTGGTGGGAGGCACTCAGAATGTCTAGCTTCGGAGAACTTCACATTGGGATTTTTCAAATCGTTGAATTTGACAGAGAGCTTGTTGCAGGCGAATTCGAATCATTTCAGCAATCAACATTAGTTTTATCGTACCTCGATCGAGAGAGCACAGCCCGAGCTAGCGAGTTACAAATAACTGGACAGGCAGCTGTTTACCATACTAAGATTATCAAGGGTATACTTTTGCTGATGACGGCAGGTAGTTGGAATATTCAAAATCACTCGACCCTCAGAGTCCTCATAAGTCGGCTCCATGCAGTGAGTGCCCTAATGTATGCGACCTTAAGCCAACGCATGCAGAGTGCTGCCCCCAAACAGGCCAGTTTGACTGTCATAGACTAGGGTGCCAAGAATCCTGATTTAGAAGAGTTTATTCTGATACACTTTAGCACTAGAGTAGTATAGTTTTCGCTAGGCGCAATGCACTAGAGCTTCGTGCTTTGGCATAAGAGTTTAGTGCCTTTGGCTACTCATGAGTATTCAGGATCAACTGGCTTGGTGGCTGAGCCAACGTTATTTGGAGAGCAGGCGTTCTTGAGATAATTGCTGGGACTCGCCCCCTGATCGCTTAGTTTGGGTAATAGGTTACGTTGTGCTCCTTCCCTACATATGGTGTTAGCAACTAATGCTCGAATCTTACCTTAATAGAGGTGCTGAGACATCCGTGGTGGGATCCAAGATATTTCCCATGGTTTGGTAATGTGTTGAATCATCGTGAGACCCTCCCATCTGGCGGCCGCCATCTTCCTTCCCAATACTACAAACGCCATTCAAGGTCTCGTCCATTAATGTTGAATAGAGAGCGTGGAGCGCGAGCCAAGAATACTGCTGACCACTCGTCAGAGTGCTCCCCGGCTTCTATTAGATGTCTAAATGTTGTTCAAGAGATTGCCAAGGCGCTGTTGGAAAGATGTCTTGGTGAGCAGGGGATCGACGAACTCAAGATTTTCGAGCAGCAGATCCTCTGAGGGGTCCTCCAGCAACTATGGGTCGTCTTGCTCGCATGGTGAGTTGTCAATATCGAGTAGTAGGGGGTTCATCTGTTGGATTTGTGTCTTTTTTTAGGATTCTAAAGTATTATTATAGAGGGGTAGCAGTTTATAATAATTAATTTCACATTCGTCATTTTGGTTGCTTTAGTAGAATAGCCTCTACTACTGCTACTACTACTACTACTACTACTACTACTATACTACTACTACTACTACTACTACTACTACTACTACTACTACTACTACTACGCCTACTACTACTACTACTATTACTACTATTACTACTACTACTACTATTACAGGCCCCTCTTTTAATTTACTAAAGCTACCAATCGATAATTATTATAATTCACACTTGATTAATTTAATACGTCACCCAAATCTTGTAAATAACAGCATTGGGGTTTTATAAATAATTGTAACGTGTGGATCACTGCCAAGAATGCTACTAATCACTTCTCATTGGGATATCCTCACTTTTATAGTCAACAAATGTGATAAGCTGAAGATTATTCAGGCGCTATATATAAGTTCTCATGGAGAGGAAGAGTTCTTAAAATTCAGAATAAATAAATATTTGGTCATTAGTAAGGCCTTTTAAAATACTCTGAATCGTTTTTCTCGCATAGTGAGGAGTAAATTTCGAGTAGAAGGCGGTTTATAAATGGTATTTGTGAATTGCTAAGAATTTGAAAAAGAGTTATTAAAGAGTTTAATAAATAAATCCCCAATATAGTCATTTTAGTGTCTTTCGGATTTTAACTATTAACTCTAATAACAATACTTCTACTAATATTTCTACTACCATTCCTACTACTGCTGAAACTAGTACAACTAAAAGCCTCTCTTTTAAATGTTAAAAGTAACTAGATCATATCAAACATTCTAATTATCTTTATTAATTATAACTGTATATAATAGAATTGGGGTTTTACGTCTTTAAGCAGTGTGCTATGAAAACATGGAAATTATGTTTTTATCATTTGGCAGCCTCGCTGTGTTTCAATTAATATAATAAATGTTTTAAACTATTAAAAAAGCCAGAGTATATAAGCAAGCCTTAAAAAATTGAAATAAAATTAAATAATATAATTACAATTGATATTTGAATTTTCCTAGACAGAATTAATAAATACAATCATTAATTAAATAAATATATATATATATATATATATTATTGAAAATTTTTATATGTCAATTAATCAATCACAAAACTAAAAAGATGTTAAAAATTTCATATAATTCGTTCTTAAAACTAATTTATAAAAAATAATTTTCTTTAACTATAAATTAATATAAAAACATTAAATATTATTGATTTCTAGTACTATTAATTCTAACTCGATTTTAAATATTGCTTATATATTAAATAAACAGAAACAAAATTTTTTAAGCAACTCTTAAGACTAATATCTTCAAAAATAACTTGAAAAAATATACTATAAGGAATTGGTGTAGAATAAAAAGAAAAAATAAAGAATAAAATTAATATAGGATTTATGGAACATAAAAAAGTTCTGGTTTATATCACCAATAACAATTGAATGTAAAAAGCAAGTATATTTCATTAATTTTAATTTATATTAATGTATTAAATTAATTAATCTGTGGTTTCAAAATAAAAATAGTAAGAAATACGATAAATATAAGATAAAATGATTAAATATAGTATTAGAGAACTATTTTCAAGCTTTAATATTATATTTTATAGATTTAAACTAAAAAGAGTAAAAAAAATAAAATCAGATAATTATACTCAGAAAATACAAATAATCAAAATTTATATTATTAATATAAGTTTAATATAATATAATCATTTATAATATTTTGATAATAATTAGGAGTCCTAAAAAATTGTAAGAAATGGAATCACCATAATATATCAATATATATATTTTATTAATTAATAAATAAATAAAAAAATTAAAATGATATGAATTGTAAAAAAATATTATTAAAGTTTAATAAAATATTGATAAAATCAGCTTAAAAAAAAAATCAAATCAAATAAAGAATTTTATATGATTTAAAGAGTTTTAAAATTCTTGAGAAATTCAAGTTTTTATTTTGAGGACACTTTGAATTCCCAAAAATTGCTTTAATCTTCTCTCTTCCATGAAGAGCCTTAGGCAACTCATCCAGGTGTAGAAAACTACAGATCATAGTACTTTTATACCTCATCTTTCAAACTTGATATCTTAAAACATAACCAGATTTGTATTTTTCGAGATATCAAGGCATTCAACTAAGTGGAGATTGCTTGGCATGGACTTTAACAATCAAATGTGTTCATAAAGCTTCAATAATACTTTAACTACTTATAAACCTATCTACTATTGTTCAGCATCATCTAAGTAATCAGAATCAAAACCAAAAAATCCTTTCAGCAGTTTGATTGATTATTGATTGATAAAAGTAGACTATTTGTGCATACTTTATTTGGGATTTAATAGGGTTTATGCAGTGGATTAGGGTTTAAATGTAATGTAAATTAGTGTGTATATTGCCAGTTGTATTTTTAATATTTACTCAAACAGTACCTTGGCATTATGAGGCAACTTTGTAAACTAAATTTCTCCTAACCAACTAATTATCTAGTCGATTGTATGTTATCCTCTGTTATTAGGATTCAGGATAATTTGCTCAACCATATCTCCCATTTTACCTTTTATCTCATTTTGCTCTAGGTACTGCTGGATTCTTTGCTTTGAATCATTTTTTCTTCTACAACTGTAGTAGTCAGACCAGATATCCCACCTTATATCTCCATCCCTCCAGTCTTCTCTCTCTGGAAAATATCCAGGAGTGCCACGAACGTTGGCCAGTCCTGAAGGCTCAACTCTTTACGATCTATTGAAGTCTATTATTACCACTCTGAGTGGTGAAAAGTCCAGCATTATGTTTTCAGGCTTTAAATCTCTGTGCACGTATCCTAAAGTATGTAGCTCCTCAATACCTTTGCAGGCATTTGTTAGAACAAGAGGTAGTTACTTTTGACACCTTTAGTCTTGAATAAAGTCTCTTAGGACATTTAGTATAAAGGCAGGCGAAAAGCTACATTTTTAAGCAAGGAGAATTTCTTCAAGTATAATTATAAATCTGCTCTTTCTCTGTCTATCCCTTGGTTTAGTAAGAGCTTGATACTCATTGACAAACTCCATTTGATACTTGTCAATGCATTTAAAGTAATTGAATGGATAAATCTTGTAAGCAAACTGTTTATCAGTTATGACTTTTTTCTCAAATATATCCTAAAGAATAAGATAACTTTCTTTGCACTCTGTTAGGCCAATTATATTCAATAATGGAAGCTTGAGTGAAAGCATCTTTAGAGTAATTTTTACTATCTCAGAAGCAGGGAAATTTCTCACTGCTTTAATGAGTTTATTCTCTTTCTCAACTCTTTGCTCCAGAGATTCTAAAGGGTCTCTTGGCTTTCTTTTCTGAAGAAATACTTCGCCAGTCTAAGGATCTATGATCTCAAACCTTTTACAATGGTTTTTTTTCAAGATAAATTTTTAGATCCCATGAATGATTGTATTACTTATTACAGTAACAGCAGAAATATTTTCCATCTATCTTATCATGCTTAAGTTAGATCTTTGGTTTGTTAGTATGCTGCTCTAAAGTATGACGTTTTGATAGCAGATTTATAAGTAAATTTCTTCTAGCACTCTTCACAAAAATGTTCTATCTTTATTTCTTTTTTCTCTTCCTCCTCTTCAGCCATTTTTATTGGTACCTCGAATTAAATTTCTTAGTTATACATTTATATTTAGCAATTGAATTGTTATTCAAAGTCAGAGACCTAGGGTAAGAAAATTTCAGCTTCATATTAGGTAGAGGCATCATAAGCCTCAAATTTCTTTTGATTCATGAAAGAAAGTTTTCGCTGAATAATGCCAAGCAATGCCGCTTTTCTAAGTAAGTTACCTCTCATTTTATAAATACTTTTAATAATTATAGAAGCTGTTTAAATTCTACCATAATACAAAAGTAAGAACATATTCTCAAAGATTTAGCGAAGTTTAATGAGAACAGAGTACGAGACATTAGTTTTATATTTCTTAGATTTAGTGATAATTTATAAATTAATTCATCCATTTTATTCATTAAAATGCACCTAAATGTGTTTTGGGAAGTTAGGTGGTGCTCCTAAATCTTTTCTCGTAAATTTAGGAGGGAAGTTTTAAATTTAATTTTTTTAATGCACCACCTAATACGGTTTTGAACTTTAATTTAACCTCCTAATTAAGTTTTAAATAAATTAGGAGCACCACCTAATTAAATTAATCATTATTAGGAGCAATTTAATGGAGAAAGTTTGATAATATGGAAGTCAAACTATGAAACTTGTAGAAAGTTCCTCTATCTTTATCTATTTATCTGATTCAGGTTGACCTCCAAGTGGATCTCCCTATTTAATAGTAAAATTTTAGCAAGTTTAGAATAGATATCCATAATTTTTAAATTTAAAAAAATTTATAGAAACTGGAAACAAGATGGAATCTATGAATGATGCAATGAAGAGAATTTAATCTCAAGATTTAATAGGAAAATTTCGAAGAATAGAAGACCTTTACATTTACTTGGTATAGCAAGGTAAGTTTTCACTTATAACTAGATTATTAACAATAGTTGGATTGTTTTTGCAAACACAGGAGGGAACTAAAATCTCATTTTTAAAAGCCTTACTAAGTTAAGAGAAAAAAGCTTTTAAGCCTAATGAAATTAAGATAATTGAATCCTAACTACCCTGAAATTTCAGTAACTAACCTCTATGATGATGCTATGAGTGATCCAGATGTTGCTCTTTACCTTCCATCAAAGATATAATTATCTAATAAGTTGCCAGAAAGAAACTTCTTCTTTGGCGTACTTGGAACTCTGAAACCTGAGTACTTAAATGAAGTAATTTAAGAAGCTGACAAGAAACACTATAGCATATCTCCTGAAGAAAAAGATAAGCAGGGAATTAAAATCAGCGACACCTGGCTGTAGGAACTGCGGAAGCATCCATTCATCTTTAGTAAGCTTTTTGTTCTAACTTTATAGAAAAATCTGGCACTGCTATATACTTGATGAAAGAGCGCAGCAAATTAAACTGTGAGAGAAAGTCTCAAGTAAAGCATGAATTGAGTAAGAGACTTTTCAAAGATTTATAAAAGCTAGACGAGATAAACATAGATGCAGGAGCTGGCACTAAGAGAAGAAACTTAGGTCCAAGCAAGCCATAAGAGGAAGAAAAATAAAGGAAGCTAAATCCCTTTATGGGCTAATTTAATATGTGAATATATTCATTCGTTTAAATCTAAGACTTATTTATAAGCATTCATTCTTCCCTCTCTCACACAAATGTTGTCTTATCTACGCTCACTCTCTTACAACTGCTTTGAATCAAATCGACTGTATCGATGGGCAAGTCATGCACAAGATGATACAACAGCAGCTTCTTGTAGTGAGTCTTGAATTAACTCCAGTAGAATTCTATTCCATTAAATTAAGGGCTGAAAGGAACATTAAATACAGGTGTTCTATTTAGCCTTCCATATTCCTTCCTTGAGTCTTTAGTTTTATGAACTGACAAGTTATCAACGAATAGAATAATTTCTTAGTCAGTGTTCTTATCTCTGAGTTATTGCAAGAACTTAATATATTATTAAGTCTTTATAGACCGAGGGTGAATAACATAAGTCTCGAGGCCACTATCTTAATTTATTCCACCAAGAATTGCATCAATTTACACCTTAACCTTTTAATCATATACTTCTATATAGCTGTACCTCTTGTACCAAGACCTTGATATAAAGTATTAAAGGTGAATACTGCCTCATCAAAGTGTATAAACTTTATATTATCCTCTTAAGACCTCTGCATTTAATTGAATATATATTTAAATTATCCTTATAAAATGGAACATTAAAGTCAATCACCTCTTAATGCGATTAACTGTCTATAAGATATTCCATTCTTTTTATATATGTTAGCTATCGATTAAGCAAATATGGGAAGCTCAGGAAATTGGCGATGAAAATCACAGCCCTCTAGGCTAGAGAGAAATGAGCCCAGTATTTAAGAGTCTTATCATTAATAAGATAATCAATATGATATTGCTAAAATTTTAAGGGTCTCCTTAGGCTTAGAATTAAGATGCTATCTCTTTAAATTCAATGATAATAGACAGTGAGACCTCACAGTTGCTGGATAATTATGGAATAGCCTTGCTATAGACGTATAATTCAGAACAGACTTGAGTTATTCACTATATTCATTACATCCATAGCGCGACTTAAACAATAGATCTATATACTCACTGTCATAAACAGACCCCAAACCTCGCATATACTTACTTAAATTGCATTGCATTTAAACATTAAACCCTTTCATAAACCCTATTAAAACCCTAATAAAGTATACACTAATAGTCTACTTTTATTAATCCAAAATTCAATAAAACTACTGAAAGTGTCTTGGGGTTTTGAAAACATCTTACAAGATTAAAATCTTCTCATAAGATTCCAAAATCAGACTAATACTAATCACCTTATCTATATTATTAGTGAATTCGCAAAGCTAATATATGATCGCTGTTTTTCTTCTCAATAGCTTGAAATAAAATGTAGTAATATGGAGTGTTGTATTATTTAAGAGATTATGATGGTGATTAATGATTTAAAATCAAATAATTTTAACATATCACTGTTTAATACTAAAATCAAACCATCAATTTTAGTCGTGACGTAGATGTATCTGAGTGAGTTGACGTGGCATTCATAAAGTAGAAAACTCCGAAAAAGCTATTCTCGCTATTACCTAGTCTTCTCACAAAATCATGATGTCACCACAGTTTGTACCTGGGGACAGAGCTTGTGAGATCCAACTGAGTAACAGAAGATGGAGAAAAATGCTTACAGGTCCCACCGATCCTGGGAAACGTAATCCCTATCCTTTCGCTGTGGTAGCTTCAGCACCCTAACCCGGTGTGGGAGAAAAATCCTTATCGTTGGCTTCAATGGTTCCGTCTTCTTACTTTCGAAGGCAGAGCTTACCTTCATCCTGCTCCCTATTACCTAGAAACTGAACTCAAGCCAGGAAACTCATCTATGCAGGGAAATCCTTAGCGTAAGACGACTCGAGGAGTCTAGGATCTGACAGATTGAACCCCGTCGACTGGTCCCTCATGCGTTGCGCCCAGCAACCCTACCTGCTCTCGGTAGGCATTAGTGTATTAGAAAGCTCTATTAGAAAGTCTTCAGCCTCGGGCCCCTGTGGGTCACCCTATCCTTATAACTTTCTAATTTAATAATATTTAAGAGATTATCCATCCAATAATTTCATATATCTATCAAATAAGTTATATTTTAATATAATTGATCATGCTGTTTAATTAATAAGATCAAATGATTTGTATTTTGTTAATTTAATTAATTACGAAAATATTTTTTTTTACTTAATATTTATTTAATGCTCTTCATATTCATTTTCATCCAATTTTTCTAAAATAATCTACAATTTAAATGTGAAATATTTCTGATTATAGACGTATAAATCTTGATTAACTTATGAACCTTACTTTTGTGTAATAACTCAAATTTTTATTGTTAAATAGTCAATTTATCATTTATTACTCCTTTATTAAAATATACAAAGCGATAATTAATTCATAAAAGTTTATTTTTTCTTGGAATATAAGAGTCTGTGAAAAGCAAAGTGCTTCACAAATGTTTTTAATCAATTAGAGTAGAAGCTTTATTTATACTATTGTACTTTATATATCATATTATCTTAAATATCTATAATATTATTTTATATTAAAATGTTGAAGTGTTGTGAACAAATCATCTGATTAATTAAAGAACTCCCAGTAATATGTATTCATTTTAGGATCAGTAAAATTCACTCCACACTTAATAGAGGACTTCTTAAGTCAAGATGAAGACCAGTTACTAAATATATAATCTCAGTTGAATTGTATAATTCACAATATTAGTTGTATTGTCTAAATTGAATAATTGATTGCCAATGTTGTTCTTGTGGTAAATAAGTGATTATAATTTTATTTAAATTGCTGTATTTAAGCTCTAGAAGATTAACTAATTTAATAAATCTCTTCAAAGCATTGAATTAGATTAAAAGCGATAGAAATTATATTAAGTTTTACATAAAAGAGTGTATATATATATTACAAAGTAGCTCTTTAATTCATTGAGTATATAAATAAAAATGCTTTTATATGTAATTGCAATTTACATTTATTTTGGTAAATATGATATTACTGACTATGATTGACTAATCATTTAATACATACAAACCATATCCATTTAAAAAGTCAATACATCCTAATTCTTCTTCACTATACTTTTTTATGAATTCATAATCTTTTAATGATGAAAGTGAATATATGCATTCTTTCCATAGTTACCTAATCTGCTAAAGCAACAACAAAAATAACGACAGAGAATTTAAAGAATTCTTTTTATTTATCAAATAACATCAACTATTCACTAATTTTTTATTAAAAAACAACTAATTTTATTCTTATAAGATGAACGGAAGTGCATAATATAATCAGAATAAAGTTTTTTTTTAAGAAATTGAGGACTCTAATATAATCATTCATATATTAAGCGAGTATAATTAAAATGGGGAGACTGTTAAAATAAAATCAAAAAAGAGATCAAATATAATTATGATCATCTCAATATACATGAGTGAAGATCCAACAGTCACTAATTTGAATAATGTTTGAATATATCCTTATTTAAATTTAATTAACTAATCAACTAACTAAAAATATAACTTTTGCTTTTTATCATCTTTTCTGATTTTTTTTATTTCTGTTCATCGATCAAGTAGATGCTGTAGCTGATCTTCAAGTTTTTTCATAATTTTCACAGATATCTTCAGGGTATCTTCATGGTATCTCCAGGATATCTTCCTCAAAAAAATTAAAGTGTGGAGAGTGTGGAGAGTATGGAGTGTGTGGAGTCCAGCATCAACAAAAACAGTAGTATTAGCACTAATATTCTCAAAATCAAACATTATTATGAGTCTGGTTGAAATTCTAGAGAATTTAAAAATTTTAGATCACAGATTTTTTCTTAGTTTTCATCAACATCATCTTAAACATCATGTTCAACATTAGGCATCATATCTATGAATTTTAGAAAAACAAGATGTTTTTGAAATAATCCCAGACTCATACTAATGCTTGATTTTGAGAATATTAGTGCTAATACTACTGTTTTTGTTGATGCTGGACTCCACACACTCCATACTCTCCACACTCTCCACACTTTAATTTTTTTGAGGAAGATATCCTGGAGATACCATGAAGATACCCTGAAGATATCTGTGAAAATTATGAAAAAACTTGAAGATCAGCTACAGCATCTACTTGATCGATGAACAGAAATAAAAAAAATCAGAAAAGATGATAAAAAGCAAAAGTTATATTTTTAGTTAGTTGATTAGTTAATTAAATTTAAATAAGGATATATTCAAACATTATTCAAATTAGTGACTGTTGGATCTTCACTCATGTATAATGAGATGATCATAATTATATTTGATCTCTTTTTTGATTTTATTTTAACAGTCTCCCCATTTTAATTATACTCGCTTAATATTATTAAATTAATTGAGTGTCACAAAAACAGACAAAAGAACATATGCAATATAAAAAATAAAATTATTTTCAATGTTTTTATGCACAGGATTCAATTGTCAAAATGAATTACTAAGAGATTACATAAACAAAGGGGATTCAAATATAGTTTATGTTTTTTTAATTAAAGTATAAATGATCTTATTTGCTCATTAATTCTATTCCTAGGCCAACTAAGATATTAAAATTTTGACCTGCATTATTTACATTTAATATCATTTCAAATAAATAGAGACAACACTAATGATAGCTATATTTATGGAAACATACATGCAATGATTACTATCAATTTAAAATTAACTATAATAGTTATATCAAATTCTATAATTTATATGTTTATAATTTTAATTATTGAAAAAAATACAAAGTATGAGGAAGTTTTTTCAATTAAAATAAACAAACTGCCTTTATTTGTATTAATGTAAATATAGTATTAACTTAAATGCAAAATGGAAAAAGTTTATAGGTTTGTTTATATGAAAATTAGGTGATATCTGTTTAAAATTTGGAATTTAAATATTCAGAAATAGCATGAATCAAGTTGTAAAATGTAGTTTATAATATTATTTATTTATTTATACATTTTTTTAATCTTTAATCTTTCAGAGAGGTTGAAGGGGATTAGGTCCTACTTTTTATACTGCTGAGAGCAGTTTGGTTAGTGTTATGATCATCTTCGTGATACGAGATTCTGTTTATGAGGAATAGTTTGGCTTACTGCATGCAAGTGTGAGGGCTTAATTTTCACATAATATTGATTTATCAGAATCGAAGTAGCTCGTGAATACTTTTATTTATGGGCTGCTCCATTTACTAAATGCAATGTTATTTTCCTTATTATTTTTATCTCTTAATTTAAATTTATTATAAAGAGCATAATTTTTATATAAAAGTATTTTTAGTTTTGGAACTTAAATTATCTTAATCACTATTACATAAAACTTTAAATTTTGTTAATTTAAATAGAATAATCAAGAAATTTAAAAAGTATGATGATTATTTAGTCCTTTTACGAATAAGCTATCGAGTAATTTGATTTTTTTGAGAAAAAACTCTGTATTCCGAGAATATATTAGATTGAGCAAAGTGATTTTTTAGATCAATCATATATTTAACAGCATTCACATAATATGGTCTAAAAGATTAATTACACTGTATTAACTATGAATTAGATTGTAATATGTATTAGGATATCTGAATTTACAAAAATAAAAAAAAATATTTAATTACTATTAAGTTATAGATCTCTTAAGCTTGCGTAGTAGTCTTTTAAATATTCTCTTTAATTTCTGTTTTTCGACCCATTTTATTTATAATTTAGGCAATTAAAATTTCATAACGTTAAATTTATCAATTTAAACTACTTTTTATTTTGAAATTTTTATGATGGATATTAGTAAACATAGACAAATATTATATTTTGAGACTATATTAAATCTTCTAAGTTAATACATAGATATTAGAATCTGAGAGCATTTTAGTGAGTAATGCAGTAATTTATATATGAATTTAATAGTTTCAATGATAAATATTACAATACTTGATTGATTTGATCGAATATGATTGTGGCAATCAAACATGCTGATTTCCATAATGAAAACAATAAGAGCATCAGATTTTGATGAATTTAATGTTCATATTATATATATATATATATACACCATTATAGTCAATAAAGTAAAATAACCTTGAATATATAAATTCTTAAAATATATTGAAATTATAAATAAATCACAATCAAAACATTATTATAATTGTTTTGAATAAATTAATTAAATTTAAAATGGCCTCAAGTAGTAAATATTATATTTTTACTAATTGAGCTCATTTCTTATATATTAATAATTTTAATAATAATTTGAATTTTTATTTAGAATCCTTCTTATTTATACAAATAATCTTCTACTAATATGAAATGTAATTTATTCACTGTTTTATATTATACCGTAGAAATACATTTGAATTCTGAAAATTATGTAAAATTAATTCATTATAATCAAAATTGTGGTAGTTTAAGTTGGCCAATTTAAACGATCTAGGGCTCATTCGATAGAGAATTCAAAATTAGCTGGACTTTATAATTGGCGGTACTAATTTATCGCATTCCCAAAGTGAGTTAAAATGACTTTAATGCGAGGGTAAAAAAAGTTAATAAATTTAGAGGTGCTTAATTAAAGTGAAGTTATCTCGCTCCAGGGATGCGATAAAATCGTACCGCCAATAGTAAAGTCCAGCTAATTTTGAATTCTCTATCGAATGAGCCCTAGATCGTTTAAATTGGCCAACTTAAACTACCACAATTTTTATTTATAATTAATTTATTTTTAATATTTTTCCAAATTCAAATGTATTTCTACAATAGTTAAATAATGTATTTAATGCTTAAAAACTAATTTATTTTAATGATTATTTACTTTTATGAGTAAATTATATGAAATAAATTCTTATTTTTACAAATGAATTAATTAAATTTCATAAAAGATTAAAATCAAACTTTATTTCTATTATATATTATATTATAAATACTATAGCATATAATTTATGGGCTTCATTAGCAAAAAAAAATTATTAATAATTTAATTCACAATAATTTATAATTTTATTTTAATCAAGCAGATTTCAAATAAATATAATTAAAAATTATTATATATGTATTTTCTATATTTCTTAATATTAAAGCATTTGTATTTTGACGATTTTTACTGAATATTTCATTTACTATTATTTAATCATATTAAATAGTTGTTTTAGATTAAATTATATCTATATTCACAGAAATTGATTTTTATAACAATTTTATTGAATTAATTTTCTTTTTTTTTCATTGCTCTTAACTTTTCTTTTGTTCTTAGAACTAACCTCTTACTAAAATTATAAAATTATAAATCCTACAAGTCCTCACATATCGGGAAGCATAAACTGAACATAGCACTATGCAAAATCTGTTATCTGTTTTGCTTCTACTAGCAGCATGCATCTCTAGATCCTCAGGTAGACATTTCAATTCTTTGTGGAATCTCACCAAAGATCATATCAAACACTGAAGCTTGAATGTTTGCTTGGACAGCTACTAACAAGTTTAGATCCATATCTACTTCTTATAATTTTTGGTACTCTCTGTTATTATGAATGCAACTAATGCAGTTAGCTGTTATAACGTTCATTTAATATGAGATGGTGTGAATGACTTATTAAATTAATATTGAATTATCAACAACATGCGGTGATTCTTCAGATGAAGGAGATTTATGATAATTTTTATATTCATTCAAATTATGTATTTATATAATTTATTTAATATATTGACAGTTAAAAAACTGATATTTCATATTAAAACCAGTGCAAATGGCTCAAACATAACTAATTGAATTTCTTAAATTATGTGCATCAGTTAATCCTCCTTGATGATTTGATTGTCTATTTGCCAGAACTATCTATTCATTGTGTATTTAGAAGATGTCTTTATTAAACTATATAAAATAACGAAATTAATATAAACTCAAGTGAAGCTCAATCTATCATTGTTTAAATAGACGATACTGGAAGAGTAATTTTATCATCTGATAAATCAATGACTTGCATCTAATCTATGGAACTTAAAGAGCGAACAATACTGATGAGTTATTGTTGTAGAATGTTAATCTAGATATAATTAGATCACAGTTTGAATGCTTTAAACATGCTAAACTTCATTAAAATATAAATGAACACCCTGGAAATTATTCAATGAATCAGTTGAGTAGGAATGTCTCAATATAGTCCAACAAATTGATAGTGGTAAGTTCTAGATAGGAATTAATTTTTATTATAATTAATTATTTTTATTTTATAATTAGTATTTGTTTAAATTATATTTATTAATAAATGAAATTTTAATTGAAAGTGATAATTTGAGTAATTATATGTAGAAGGATTTCTATAAAAGCAAACGACAAAGTAAAGTGTAAAAATGTATATAGATATTAGATTTGACATAGCAGATGCTAACGTTTTTAGTTATCAAAGACAATGCTAATAATGGATCAATCACCGAGGATTTGAACAAACTTTCCGAGTGACTCTCCCCTTTCTGAATCAGTAAAACCCATGAGATAGTTATAGATTTCATCTGTAATTTGTCTTATCATACCTCCAGCTATTATGGCAATGAAAGGTGAAACATCCTAACCAATAGCTTTGGTGAATGTAATGACAACCTTATAAACGTTGCAGGTGGCAGTGATTTGAGCAACAAGATCAGTGATCTCCTTGTTTATGAGGAGAACTTCTGGGAGCTGACTTGGATCGTAAATCTTGAACCATCATTGGAGTGCCTTTAGAATTCTTAGCATTTCTACTGGAA
This sequence comes from Oxytricha trifallax, assembly GCA_000711775.1. NCBI lineage: Eukaryota > Ciliophora > Spirotrichea > Sporadotrichida > Oxytrichidae > Oxytricha > Oxytricha trifallax. Next base: position 19,593 of record ARYC01004212.1, on the reverse strand, counting down.
AGTTTGAATGCGCTGACCGGAAATTGTTAAGGCAGTTCCGCTACAACTAAGTGTAATTCAATCCTTAGATTAATGGAAATTGGTAACAGTTAGACAGATGATGCAGCTTCTATAACCAATAATTAAAATCCTCATGAAGATGTTAATTAGTTGGTCAGATGCTACAATTGAGGTACTCATGGCGTTGCGACAGTCTTATTCGAGACCTGGAACGAATTGAAAGCAGGTGGCGAGATCAATCAAGCGAGCAGTCAGACCTTCATCTTTATTGATGGTGGCACTATGTCTGGCTAAGTTGCCTTACTTGAATGCTCTGTTTTCAACGCTATGTTAAGCCAAGTGAATCTGTTTGAAATGAGTTCACGATCGAAAGTGAAACAAGTGCAAGACTTCCTAGAAGTGAGATAAGAATAGCGAATGATTTATACATATTTATTTTATTAATTTTAATATACTAGAGTATTCTTATTTTATTATTGTTATATCTCATTCTACTTTCATAGTAATACTTAACTAACTACTTAATACGAACAGATTAATCATTCCACCTAAAGTATAACTGATGTATAGAAATAAAATTCATTGTTTTTATGTATTTGTTTTCATTTAAATTGAAAATATTAATGAATTTTTGTTGTGGGCTTAATTACCGTTTATTTAAAAAACAATAATAAATTGGCTAAATCTTCAAATTAAACATTCTAATAATAATATCTCAATTATAAATGGTTAAAATAATACATATTGTAATTAAAAATAAACCAATATCTCAAATTTGAACATATTTGCATGTTCATAAAACTAAATCTTAAAATCATTAAAAATTTAACAATTATAAGTAGATTATTGTTTTGAAGATGATGATCCTATGAGCAACTTTGGTTACCCTTCTAATTGGTAAAATATAAAAGTTTCGATTTTTACTTTAGTGATTGATGCATCGAATGATTTATTTTGCTTTAACTTAAGATATTTATTTGAGACATCTTAATAAGTTTACAGCTCCTCTCTTAGTATTAATTGGATGTTGTTGATTTTTATTCTATATTTTGATGTGTAGTATTAAGTTAATTTATTAAGTCTTCGTTGAATTTTTCATTTAGGTTTTGCCAAAGATTCTCAAAATTATGTTTGTATTATATGCCAATAAACATCATCAACTTATCAATTTTCCTTCGTATTTTATTAATATAAATTGTCCAATCCCGAGTATAAATTTAATTTTAAATATATATATATGGTTTACCCTTCTAAATTGTCATGAATTAAATGGTGTTATTTTATGGATTTTGAAACCTTTTAACACCTATTATTTATTGAGAAACTTGGTACTCTAATTTAGCAGAAGCATTAATTGAAATCATCTATAGCAGTTATCTCTTTACAAATTGCAGGAGTTGCTTGTAACCCTTCCAAAAACATCAAGATTTTTAAATCTATTTATAATATGAAATATGTTAATTAGCAAATTAATTGATATATAAAAGTTAATATATAGTAATAAGTATTCTTAATAAAAAGAAGCAGGAGGAAACTGTTCATTCAATGAAAATGCAAGTTTCAAGAAAAATTAATTTTGATTTTTATTATAAATTTCCTTACCTGGCAAGAAAAAAGAGGGAGGGCACATAGCATATGTTTCATATAGTGAGATGAGGATGAAGAGGAATATAGAACAATATTTGTATTTATCCATTTTTGATTATTCTAATAACTATTCTTATAATTGTTTATTTAATTTATGTAATCATCTTTTTTCTTATTATTTATCATTTAATTATACCAGTTCTAATTTTCTAGAACCTCCAGAAGAATTAACTTGCAATGCTCAAATCTATCATGATGACGATGCTCCAACAATTCAATATTAAATTAGTTAAATATTTAAACGCAGCATTGTTCTTTTTAGAATTTGTTTGGGTAAATCTTCATTTTTTGGTAAAATATATCCAAAAAACGCCCAAAGATTCAAGAATCTTAATTTAATTCTCAATTCTAATAAAAAACAGAACTTAGTGGTTGTTTTTAAAGTATAAAGATAAAATTTAAATTCTTCATTTTAATCTAGAATACAATAAAGTCTTCTTTATGAGTATTTTTCCATTTTAACAAAAACCTCATTTGAAAATAACTTAGTAGATATTAAAAAGTACCTTAAAGAGTAAAAGCATAGTTAAAAAATGATTGAAAAATTATTAATATCATAAGAGAAACTTCGTAGTATTGCTGTCATTTCTAACTGTCTAGACAATTCTCTTTGAAAATATATTTAAAAAAGGTAAGTGATTAATTTGTATAACTTAAAAAACTAAGAAAGTTAATCTAGAATAATAAATACAAGAAATTCATAGTGTAGGTTTCTTTTACCATTTCCATTGCATCACATAATCTTTAATAGAAAACTAGCAATAAAAGTATCATCCTGGACCATTTTAACAAAATTTCAGACTTTAACTAAACTCAAATAAACCCAGTCGATTAGTTATAAGCAGTATATCAAGTGATTATTAGACCATAAGATATTTAACAGCGAGTATATCAAATAAACAAATTTTATTAAGTTTAATAGTTTTGTTTTAATAAAGTGATCTGTTAACTTATTGAAAATAACCAACAATATAATAAAGCTATTTTAACATAAAAGTCTAGATAATACATAGATTTATATCATGAAGAAATACTAATCAATATATATATATATATATATCAAGGATAAATAAATATGCAATAATATATAATATTGTAAGAAAGACAAATTTATAAATAGATGGAAAGGGAAATAATATAAAAACTATCGGAGTATTTAAAAATAACAAAAAAAGAAATATTTCAGAGAATTATAAATCAATATGAAATAGAAAGATGAAGAGCTAACAATCATGATAATATAAGTTCATGCGCAAGCTATTTATTAAAAAGCATCAATATATATATATATATATATAAATTTAATTTTTTTTATGAAAAAAATAGAAAACATCAAAATAAAGTCAACTTAGATTACTTTTTCATCAAATATAATCAGTTAGGATATCAATATTTGGAGAAAAAATAATTAAAAAACACTAGGAAAAATCAACAACCAAAGAACTGAATAATAATGTAAATGTAGGAATATATTAAATTTGGGAAAATATATCAAGAATTTATTGAATTGATAATTTAAAACGTCGGTAGTTTACTTGTTTTAAATCTAAGCAAAATAATGCTTGTTTAATTGTAAATTAATAATTTATTTATTTTTTATGGTGTCTTTTTATTATATAAAGAGTGACTTTAATTTTTGCCGATTTATATAAATGGAGAAGACGCTAAAATTAAAGTAAACTTATCAAATAATAATGAATATAGTCCAGCAGTTTTTTATAAATTGTTATTTTAACGACTACTTTATTTTTTAGATTTCAAACAAATTAAATATGAATATTTTAAAATATTAAATTATTAATTATAAATAAATTTCCTAAAATCAAATGTATTCAAACAATATTCATATTAATAAAGAATAAGATTTAAATTCATTGATTAACCAGGATAAGATTAATAAGAACAACGGCGGCTATAGAAGATTAAAGTTAGAATCACTTAGAATTAATTAATCAATAAATTTTCAATATATATATCAAAGTCTATAAATAAGTAGAAAAAATAGTATAAAACATAAAATCTTAAATTTTAAGGTTAATTTAATTTATACTATGATACATAAATAAAAACTATTTTTAATATTATTTTTTTGCGATACAAATTAAAATATAATTAAAAATTATTAATGTAAAATTATATATAATGACTTTCAAATAGGAAATTGACATTTTATTAAGATATTTGAATAGTTCAAACCTTAAATATCAGGTAACTCTGGGAGAAGAAAATTTAAGATACTGAAATTGAACTCTCTGTGCCTTAATTTACCATAGTGCTTGGTGACCATGACATTTTAATTATAATATTTAAAAATAAAAATTTTTGCAATAATTGACCCTTGTAAAAATGGAAAAATTTATATATAAAAAAATTTTCTTAAAATTTAGAAAAATATAACCAATTTGATTAAATATAGCAAAGTGCAAATTTGTCGACAAATGTCCTTGACTGATTTCATAAAGTGCGTGTTTTAAAAGGTGTTCTGAAGTTATGTAAATTTTTATTTTTAGAATTCCCACTAATAATTACATTCTGCATCTTTCCTGTTTCACCAGCATACTGAGAAGCAAGGAATCTGTTCGCAGTCAAAACCTCAAAAAACCTTAATGAGGTTTATAAGTGCTTTGATTTGTAGGGTATAGTTGGGGTCTTATCAAGGCTTGTATAGAAATTAGGCTAATTTACAAATTGAGAAATAGAAATAAGCGAAATTTAGGGTATATTTATTGTGAGAAATATATAGATTTACTTCTTAAGCTGATGTATGGTTTTAGTATTAATATAGACTTAGTCAAACCAGTAATGAATTATGTAGCTTTAGCAAAGCTCGTGCAAGAATGCCTCAACAGTTAGGTATAATTGCTTGTTAGCTGTTTACCTTTTCAACTCAGGCACTTGAAAGCACTCTGCAGAAAAATAAAAGTTCTCACAGGACCATATTGAATACCTCTGCGAATCGAAGACTTTAAAGTATTGGGCACACTTTCCACTCGACTAGCTAGCTTTTATTTTTCATCTGACATGCGTATCTCTCCTAAAACGAAAGCCAGCATTTATAGAGGAAATAATATTACTTTCAAGACTCTCAACAGAGGGAGAGAGTATTTTATTTTACAGTCTCCTTTTTTAGTAATAATATAACTTTATTTATGATTAAATGTAGAGCTATTGACAATAACATCAAGTTTCTACACGCTGATGAACTTGTATTCTCCTTCAAAACTTTCATTAATAAGTCCTGGTACAAGAAGTATGATATCATAGAAGTGTATGACTAGAAGGTGAAGGTAGTCACCCTTGCAATTTTAGCTGGTATAAGTGAAGAATCATGCTTATAAAGTTATGTTATTCATCCTCGCTCTATTAAGGGAGAGTAGTATTTAGAGTTTCTACATAAATTCAGAAAAAAGTATAGTAACCAAGCGATCATCTAATTTGTTGATAATCTTTCAGTTCATAAAATTAAGGAGTATAATAAAGCATATAAAGAGTTAAACATAACTCCTGTATACAACGTTCCTTATAGCCCATAATTTAATGGAATTGAATTATACTGGAGTTAAATCAAGACTCACTACAAGAAGCTGCTGTTGTATCATCTGATGCATGACTTGCCCATCGATACAGTAGACTTGATTCAAAGCAGTTGTAAGAGAGTGAGCGTAGATAAGGCAACAATTTGTGCGAGAGAGGAAAGAATGAATGTTTATTTATAAGTTTTAGATTTAAACGAATGAATATATTCACATATTAAACCCCAAAACCCCAAAGTTAAATAGGTAATTTAAACTGGCAGTTAGATTTATAAAATATAATATTATCAATTTAAAATTAGAAGAATAAATGTAGAACTTTTAAGAAATAATTTAATTGAATCATTTAATTATAACCTAACCATACCAGGGTTACCACGGTTTTAAATTGAGTTATTTTTTTAATATTTCTCATTCTTTAATTTTAGCTTTCTAGTCCATTAAATAATAATTGATTTTTTATATTTCTGAACATTATTATTTCTATGTGTTCAAGTGAATGCATTGTTAGATATTATTTAAATACAATTTTCTTGTTTTGTTTTAAAAAATAGCTTTTTGTGATAATTATTCTATCCTCACAATTTTATAACTTTCTTACTAGTTATATATTACATTTTAAATTGTTGGAATGTCCTATAATACAGACTGCTAAGTTTAAATTCTTAATTACTCATAATAATTTAAAATCATTTATATTGGAATTGTAGAAGTTAATGAGCAAATACTTACTTTTAGAAATACTTACAATACAAGTTTACTAAATGCCATCTTCATTAAAAATCACTTAGCATGCTTATGGCTAGTAAGAAGTGCTATCTATAATAAATTCAACAATAAAATTGAAAAAATTTAGTTTTTAAAATACTCTTTCTAAATATTTAAAACTAGCTAACTAATCTAGTATTTTTTTTTGAAATTTGGCAGATAAATATATTCGTATTTACAATAATACAAAATTCATATTTTAACTGTAGATTTCCATAAGGAAAGTAATTAAAAATTCTAGTCAATAAAAATAAATATTAGAAAAATCTACCTAGTAGATGAGTTTTATAAATTTGATATAACTTTTATTAATTAATTCTTAAGATCAAAGCATAAAACGATTAAAATAAAACATAAAGAGTTATATTTTTAATTCATTGATATAATATTATCGATTAAATTATGTGCTTATATATTCTTTATAAGAATTAAATTTAAATGAGATAAATTCACATATCTGTGAAGACTTTAAACTCCGCAAATGTGAGCGAAGATAAAATAATAATAGAATAAGTTATAATTACTTTGATAATTTTTATATATACGATATATATTTAATAAAAATGTTTTATTTTGAGAAACCGCACAGCTGTGCGGTTTTAAAGATTTTTAAAACTAAAAGGCATTATTTTCATTGGTTATATTTATAAATCTAATATAGTAGTTATAAAATCATGAAATTTATAAGTTAGACTTACTTTATTTATTTTGTATTTTCTCCCTTAAATGTGATATGTTGCTTCATTCAATACTTAAATCTTTTGATTTTAATTTAATATTCTTATGATAAAATTAATTATTCATATTTTATAAAGGCATGCTTTGTGAATCGAGTGAAGACTGTTGCTATCTTATCGTTTTTAATTGTAATTGTTGAAGAAAGTTTTAGTTTTAGGAAAGTCACATTTTCTTAAAATTCACTGCTTTAAGGGCATTTTGTAAAGTTGCTTGAAAGCATGATTAAGCCCAAGAAAAGTCAAAAATTGACATTTCAAGCACTAATTATTTTAAAAGTTCCACCTATTCCTATTTCTGAGCTCTAAAATTGATATTTCTTTTTATGTAAGAAAAGCATTTCTCAATAGGCGCAAGATCAAATTAGTATGGCCCTATATACACAATAGGAACTAATAAAAGTCGAAATTTTCTCGTGACATATAAGCTTCTAAAACCCCGTTAGTCAATTAAGAATGAAGATTGGGGATTAAGAATAAAGAAATTAAAATATAATTATAATTGGCGTAAATTATTAAAGTTATGGCTAATTATTAAAACCATTGGCTCGAATAATTGTTTCTATAAAATAAACCAATCAGGGTGTGTAAATTTGTTTTTATCCTAATTATAATTAATTTTAGCCAATAATAATATATTTTTAATTTCTTTATTCTTAATTCCCAATCTTCATTCTTAATTGACTAACGGGGTTTTATGATAAATTGCGTTGTCTAATAGAAAAATAGTATCTTTCCTCCAGTTAAGTCTTTCAAAGTCAAGTTGCTAGATTAGATTGAGTAAAAAATTATAGAAAATTTCGCTGTTTGTCCTTCCAACATTTAATTAAAAGTAAAAGGTGTTATCACTTCCAACTGCAGCTATAATGTTGACTCCATACATCCTAACTAGCCTATCTGAATAGTTTCTCTAATTTTTCTTGCTCCAGCTTTTGTATTAGTATGACTATTACTAAAGACTGCTCTCGTCAATATTGATGATTGTTTTCTTCAATGCGAGTTGTTCAATGTAAAATTTAGCTGCTATTTGCCTCTAAAGTAAACAATCTACAGAGTTAGTCCTAGTATCAATTAAGTAAACCTATTTAAATTTGAGACCAAGGTTCTTTTTAACAATGCTTTTTATTTTTGAATAAGACAATCATAAATTGAGCTACTCATAGATTACACTTTGAAGCTATGAAATAGATCTCAACTATTCTCTAGAAGAACTTATTTTTTCTACAATAGTTTTTACACATGAAACGAGGTCTGAATCATTTATCTGAGAAGTTTGAATGATGTCCTAATTAAAATTTTCATTTATTGATAAATATTTTTCCAATTTTAATCAAGTCATCTTCAGCCTTTGGATTAAGTATGATTTTTTACACCCACTTTTACTAAAAAGAGTTTAAGCTTTTTTCTATTCTTTTATCGATTTATTATTATTTAAATTCCTATAACTTTTCAACTTGAATTTCTAAAAATTAATAATATTGTAGGAATACATTTGATTTGGGAAATTATAAAATAAATTAAATTAAAATAATTATAATTCGTGGCAGTTAACTTTCTCGAAACCTAGACAATATGGTACTTGTTCGATAGATAATTCAAAATTAGCTGGACTTTACTATTGGCGGTATCCCTCTATCGCATCGTAGAAGCGAGATAACTTGACTTTAATTTTGGCATTGAATTCAACTAAACAAATTACTCAAAATTGAAGTCGATTTATCTCGTTTCTTCGATGCGATAGAGTGGTACCGCTAATAGTAAAGTCCAGCTGATTTTGATTCTCTATCGAATAAGTACCATATTGTCAGGTTTCCAGAAAGTTAACTGCCACGAATTTAATTATTTTAATTTAATTTATTTTATAATTTCCCAAATCAAATGTATTTCTAAAATAGTATTAGTTAAAATAGGTAAACTTACTTACAAATTAAGATTTATTTCTTAAGTAAGCCTCCAAATTCTTTAGATTCGCTTCACTGTATCTTATTTTTGATAAGCTATTCCACTGTTGGTTTCATTTAAAATTTGCCCTACATTTAAGATTACACTATCAACTTATTCTTTCAAGATTTGAATTTCTTGTATAGATAGGACTCCGAGAAGAATTCTTTCATTTTAGTTTTAACTCACTACTCTTCTTGGATCCAAAATCATAGTCGTATACTGCTAACCATCAATTAAGTGAATACAAGACTCCTCAAGCTTGTAGATTGAACTTCTTGTTACTGTATAAATTAGTATTTAGTTTGGGGTTGATAGCTATTTATGAATTAGCTATGTCGATTAAGATAAGGGATTAGAAAACTCCTCTGTAGTTTATCCTAACTCCTGAAATTTTAAGCTGTAATCTTCTTGATTATCACTAGCATCATGACCAGACTATTTTTTGAAATAATTCCTTATATTGTTTTATTCCATTACAGATTTCTTTTTCTGTTCCCTATATTTTGTAAGTGTTATTTAATTTTATTCAAAAATCTTTCTTTTAAAGAGTTTTATTGATTAACTAAAAATGCTTCAATTTTTTCCAAAATTATAATTTTTTTAAAAGTTCTATTATTAATTAATATATTTTGCCTTAGATAAAGTCTCTATTTCAAAACAAGCTAACAATATTATAAAATTGAAATGAACAATTATTATTATCATTTAATGCTTTACAGAAATTCATACTGGGGATTAAACCAACTAGGAATATATAATCATTTTATGCTCTTTCTTCCCTTTCTCGCTACCATTGGTGTCCTGTATTGGAGACCGGGTTTTTCTTTGGCTCCCAAATGAACAATTAACTCCAAAAAATTCATGTCAACTAAGTCAGAAAGAAAATAGGCTAAAAAAAAAATAATATGACTTCCAATGCCAAGAGTCTGGGGCTTACTTGCCCAAAGTCAAATGCGCAAACATCTAATTTTTCAGGAGTATACTGTCTGGTGAGAAAGAGGTAAACCTTAACATAATTAAATAGTTTAGTACTTGAAAAGATGTGATGTGGTGGTTGCAGCAGTGCCTCAGATTGAGGGGCTAAGTGGGGATGATTTCCCTGAATATGCCCTCTAAAAGCCAAGCTTGCTTAAATATTTGCCAGATCAAGCAGACTAGCTCCATCTTGATAAAAATGGATAACCGATGTCCTCCTATCACTCGATACTTAAGGCATAAACGAAATGATCGTGAAGGCTAAATAAGACAGAAGACAGCGACTCGGCTAATCATAGAACTTATTAGTGCACATGAAGCCCGAGTTCATTCCAGCCTGAAATGGCTCTCTAAACTATAGTGGTAAGATTATAATGGCAACTTATTTGAGTTGTGCATAAGGGGAGATCGGCCTATTTGATCAAGCTAAGCACAAAAAGAAAAGCCAGATACCCTATTCAAGAAGAGGAAAAAGTTCAAGAGGCTAATAGGCATCCTTCAAAGAGAAAATTTATGGACTAAAACAAAAGGATCAGAGATGAAATGGGCATGATGGAGAACTAAATTGACGACTTGCTCAACTATAAATCCCTTGTATTGCAACTTCATGAGCAGGGAGTTATTGATGGTGAAGGCGAGGTCCAAGTGATGGACCATACTTAATGGAATACAAACTTTATGATCTGAAAGTATTAATTCCTTTTAATTTTACTAATAATGCTTAATAAAACCCTTAATATTTATAAAATTAAAATGTAATAAGTTTTACTTTAAAAATTAAAATCTTAATTTAAAACATATTTATTTGAATTTGCCAGCCTCAAACAATAATGTTTTTTAGAATATTTAAGGAAAGTAAACTTTGTTGGTATAATTTTAATAGTTTTGTCAACATAATATAGTTTGTATGATGGGAGGAAAATTTCGAGATAAAATTACGCTCGAGATAAAAAATTGACTTGATAAGACTTTGTAAGAGTTTGTAACAATTTTTACCAAAAATGTTTTTACTATCTCTGAAAAATAAGGCAATTAAACTTTAATCTTATTTTATAAGAGTTTCTAAATTTACAAGGCTAAAATAATCAAGTTTGAGTATAAGTATATAAATAAAAATTATGACAAAATGAGATTTAACTATTATTTAAACTATTTATGATACTTTGTATGAATTTGTAAGATTTTTAAAAATAATTATAAGACTTAATTATACTTTGTAAGTTTTTATAACAATTGATAAAATTTAGTAACTTATGTGTAAATTTGAAACAATTATTATTAAAAAATAATTAATAAAATTGATGCTATTTATAAATATAGAATATTAATCTAAAGCTCATTTGGTCTCATTAATATAAACTGTGACTCTTTATAAAGCTTCATATTTTAGTATACTAATTGAGTATAAAATCTTGTTGATAATAAGCTATATTAAGAATTAAAATGAGCAAATAATTAATTTCATAAAAGTTAAAGTAAGATTAAATCAGTAAATCTTCTGATATGAGTTACTAATCTCAGAAGTAAATCAAAGAGTCCTAAAAAGCTCGGTAGAATTGAGATATTTGATAAGAAGAAAACAAAAGTAAAATATTCGAGTATATAAAAACAAGGCATTTTGGGGAAAAAGTCTTAAAATTATATGAGAATTGAATTATTGAAAAAATTTGGAAATGAAATGGTAGATCAGAACAAGGTCTGGCTTGTCTAGAGTTTAAATGCTAGAAAGAGTGAGCCTAAATCTAGTGCTCTAGCCAAAATAAACTCTTAAATCAAACCAAAATCTAATTAAATAAAGGAAATTAAAATGAGTGAAGATTTAAATTCTGAATAGAGTGTGGAAAATAGCAATGAGGAATTTCTAATCAGCAAAATTAAAAGCCCAAATACAGTCTAATTTGAACTTGAATCATTAAATTCGAGACATACTCAGACGCTTCATATCTAAATGAAGAGAAAGTTGAATAAATTATATCTGACATCTTAAAATAATTTGCAAATAATTAAATGAAGAACATGTATGATGAGCTTTTAAGAAAAGTTTCAGAATTACTTGAGAGCAAAATATTCTAAAATCTAAAAACTAAGTTATTGAAAATGTAGATTCTCTATAGTAATAGTAAAAAACCTTAAAACTTTCTGAGATTCAAAAAACTACAGAAAAGGTTATAGAGTAAATCTAAATATAATTTAAAAGCTTTGTTGATGATATAATAAAGCAGTCCCAGACATTAGGCGTTGCATCGCAATAAGCCCTAGCTAATCATGTAAGAATTACCTAAGAATATAATAATAAATTAAAAGAATAAATTGAAAAGGTTTCAAATAACTTGGCTTTATTGTAAGAAAGATATTAAGAATTTGTACCTATAATAACATAGCAACTCTAATCTGAGGATGCTCAGATTAATGAAATTAAAAAAAATCCAAAAATTTTAATTGATTAAGTCAACAAAAATTTAACAGAATTGAAAAAGTTAACAAATAAGATTTTATAAGGATTAAGCATGAATATTAAACAACTAGATCAAAAACTTTAAAGAATTAAAAAAGAAGAATAAAAAAATAAAACAGGATCAGACATTTAAAATTAGCAACAATAATTAGAGTAAAATTAAACTATTGCAAAAGATGTCAACGCATTGCAAGCAAAGCACTAACTGAGTTCACCGCAATAATTAGCTTAAACTATAGCCAGATTCAACAAAGTTGACGAATCTATAAGATTCATCTTGTTAGAGAACAAACCTCATATATTTGATAAAAATTCCTAAAAAATATTTTAAAATTAGGATCTAAAATACTTCTGACTTATTCATATATTATATAACTTGTATACTTACTTAATCTAATTACTTTTTAAATCCTCAAATGCTTTTAAAAAAAAATTTTCTCATGGGGTTTTGGGGTTTAATTGGTCCAAAAGGTGTTTAGCTTCTCTTATTTTTTTTCCTTCTATGGCTTGCTTGGGCCCATATTTCTTCTCTTAGCGCTAGCCCCTGCATCTATGTTCATTTCATCTGGTTTTCTGACATCATTATAAAGTCTCTTGCTCACTTCATGAATAGTCTATGACTTTTTCTCTCTGTGAACCATTGCATGCTATTTCATTAAAAATATACCAGTTCCAGGTTTCCCTACAAAGTTATGAATCAAAGCTTACTCTTGAGGTAAGGATGCTTCTTAACTCAGCGAGACAGATCTCGCTTATTAGAATGCCTTCCTTTTTTAAATCTTCAGGAGAAAAAGAATAGCGTTTCTTATGAGCTTCTTCAATGATCTCCCTGAGATAACTCTCTCTTAAAGTGCCAAGAACACCAAATAAGAAACTTCTTTCTGGAAGTTTGTTAGAGAGTTGTTTTTTGATAGGTAAATTAGCTACCATTCTTCATCTTTTATGGCATCCTCAAAGAGATTGGTGACAGAAATCTCTATCAACTTAATCTCATTGTTTTTAAAGGCTTTCTTCTCAACACAGAGTAGAGCACTTAAGAATGATATTTTGGTACCATCCATGGTTGGAATTGGAAGAAAAAACCAACTAAAGTATATGATTAAGTATATGTTAAGTGCTTACCATGTTGAGTTAGGTATCGATAGAGATCTTCCTTGTTTCTAATTTTTAGATCGTTTCTTAAGCTTCAAGACTCTTAATTGCAGTACTAATAGATTCCATCCTTGTTCATCCTCTTCTTATTGAATTCAAAATTTTAATATATAGAGTTTTGGATCCTACTGTTTAATATCTTAGTATTAAATATGGGCATTTATAGGAGGCCAACCTAGTAAGGATATGTAGAGAAAGCTGACAAAAGGTGTAACAAACTTAAGAGAGGGAGCTCCATTTTTATTAATTTAGTTCCATTAAATTAGTGCTAAATTTGTTTAGATTTAATAAGTACTGGTACTTAATCAGTTTAATTTTATTGATACCAATTTAATAGTACCAAAACTTATTTAGTACCTAGTTTTAAACTAATGAGGTTTTAATTAAAAAGATCCAAAATGGTTCAAAACCTAATTGCTACGAGTACCAACCTGATTTTATTCTTAGTTGGCACCATTATCAATATTATTTAGTATAAAACTAGAAAATATATAGCAATAAAATTAGTATTAATATGATGCCTAACACCTGAAAATCCATCATTATTGTTGCTGTGGCAACTCCAATACAGAGTTACTATAACCAGAGAGGTTTTTACTTATATAATAGAAATTTAAATTTGAATTTAAACATGGTGGCTAACTTAAATCGCAAGGCACTCTTGGCAGTGGATAATCTTAGCTAAAATTTGGCTAAACTAAGAAGCCAGAGGTCATCTACATTGAAGAGGAGCCAGAGTTTAAAAGTCTTGAGTTTGCATCAGAGGTGTTTTTTCTAGAAATAAGTATCAGGAAGCAGAGTGCAGAGAGGTGCGTATTTAAACGCAAATCAAAGATAATGAGGTATAAAAAAAACTCCTAGAAGAAAAGATTAAAGCATTTTAATGCGATGAATGCAAAAATTCCTTCTCAACTTATTCGAGCTTGTATAGGCACATCAAAGAGATACACTTTGGGAGAGCTAAGATATATTTCAAGCATGACAAAGTCGATGGCAGGTATTCAGGCACAACATGTATGAAATCCTACACCCATTCAGCAAAATTGAAAAAGCACATGCAATAGCATCACTTAAGTAAATTCTTGATTTAGGATGAAGTAACTAAAAAATTTATACCTGCAAAGAGAAAGTCTAATACTATTGAGTCATTAAGAAAGTAGAAGGACAGACTCAAGAGATAGAAACTGTATGAATTGATGAATCAACCAGTAGGTAACACTATTCAGCATGCTTTTAAGAAAAAGCAATGAACATATCTGCATTAAATGCAATTAACATTAGCAACTGTATTGATAACTATTATTATTATACAAGTATATTTCAAAAGTGGAAATTACTTATTACTAATCAACTTTTAGAATTAAATAATTATAACAGCCAATAATTTACTTGACTTTCAATCATAATTTATCTTACTCTAACTAAAGTTTAATTCAGTTGTAATATAAAATTTTAAATTATTTTTAATGTTATAATAATATATTTAGAGGCACTATAAATACTTTGATTAAAAACTAACATTATTCAACAAGTAACTAAATGAACTTTCATTAATGTATTTACAAAAGGTTTTGGATGAAAAGTATGTTTAAAATCGAGTGTTGTATTAGTAATATTTTAATTAAAACTAATAATACATTTGCATTTTTATTATAATATGCATATATATTTTCACTATTGACATTATTAAACTCATGTGCTTGGTATGAATAATTGGTCAAGATACTGACATAGACTCTTATCCGTAGTGTGTGATGAGGCTTGGGAACTGATTTATATACCTCCGCGTATATTTTAGTTACAAAAACACGATAGAGTTTCAAAGAGCATTGTAGCCAATAAGCGTCAGTTGTATCATTGAGCAAAATGATAAGCATCAGTCTTTCATATTTTATCATAATGACTGTAAGCATATCATTCATAGAAATCATAAAGTAATCATGCACCATGAAGTAACCTCAATTTCCAGAGATATTGAAATTTCCTCATTTTTTTCATTTTTTAATTTTTATACTATTTTATATTACAACTGAATTAAACTTTAGTTAGAGTAAGATAAATTATGATTGAAAGTCAAGTAAATTATTGGCTGTTATAATTATTTAATTCTAAAAGTTGATTAGTAATAAGTAATTTCCACTTTTGAAATATACTTGTATAATATATAAGTGTCCCTCCTAAACCAAATCTTATTGTGATAGGTATATCCTTTCATCTTTCTCATTAAGAATTAACAGTGCTAAAATGAGATTGCTAACGAATACATGATTCTTAGAGAGGCAAAAAGAAGAGATTCTATGAACTTGCTTAAGCTAGATGGTATTATTTTGAGCTATGGTTTTATTGCATTAAGGCTTAAAAAATATGAAATGACTCTTCGAGATTATCTAAACCATAACAGATTCCCAGATGATTTGAATGATATATTATCATATATGATAAAAGGTGTCAAGGAGTTGCATGAACTTGGATATGTTCATAGAGATTTGAAGCCTAAAATGTTATGTTAATCGTCTGTCCTCTAGAATTAGTTTTTATCGATTTCAATCGAGCATTAAGATAAGAAATAGTGACCTTAGCAAAGGTTTTTTAAACACATGGATACTTCGCGATCAGAAAGAAATGGACTAATGGTTCTGTTTAGTGGGATGTGTGGGCAATTGGAGCAATCATAAAAGAGAGTGATATGAAAAGTATGGCTAACTTTGGTACAAGGTTTGAAAATAATCAATCAGTTTGGCTTCTAAACATATATAACAGGAATATTTCTGCAATGAAATTAAGAAGCTTGTAGAGATGATAATCGTAAAAGCTCCAGCTTATCCTAAATAATCATTAGAAGACATACATGAACCACTACAGAGAGCTAGATTCAAGAGGTACCACAAAGATAAGCAAATAAAATTCGTCTGATTTAAGTCAACCAATTCTCATTAAATATACATTAAATTCATATAAAACTTGCGTTTTCTCAACAAACTCCAAGGATACCCCAAATATACCCTACAAATCAAAGCATTTATAAACCTAATCAAGGGGTTTAGGGATTTTTAGTGTTAAAATATTTCAATTTAAGATTTAAGAAAAATCTTAAAAATTAAATTAATTTTGAGAAATTTGGCATTTCTACAAAGTTGATTTTAAACCATGTTCTCGTTCGATTCGTGGCCTCAAGTTTGGCATTTATATTTTATTTAAGTTTATATTTAATTTATTTTTGGAGAAATTTTCACAAGAATTTTAAATAACATTTTTGGTAAATGTATTTTCTTAATATAAAAAGCTGATTATTCCAATATCCAAATGACCTTAACAATGATAAATCTTGTGTAGAATTAAAAATTAAATATTTGTTATTAATTTTTAATTTGTTTATTCTTTTATTGACTCATATTTGGCTTGAATTAAAAAAATATTTCAAGTAATCCAATAATTTTTTAATATATTATTGATTATTTTTTTTATAAATTTATAAATTTAATATTTATTTTAGGCTTTCATATAAATATTTCACATTTTACTATTGAAACTTTAATCCTTCATATATAATATTTTTTTAATGAAAATTTATGAAATCGAAATTCATTTCTCAATGCCTTTATTGATCATATTTTTTGTTTGATATTTTTTTTATTTATTTGCAAATTTTTTTTTCAAGACTCGACCACAAAAAATTATTGGGGGGGAAGTTTCCTGCACTGTTTTTTTATTAATGATAAATTTAATAAATTTTACATAAATAAAATAATTTAATATTTTTATATCTCATATTGATAATTGAAAGAATTTAGTGAAATAAAATTGAAATTGTTGCATATTATCATTAAGATAAACAAATATGAGCTATTTTATATCAATAATTTTATTTTGATCTTTTTATAACCTAATAATAAGATTATTAATTTAATATTTTTACTTTAATCAAGAGCATATTCTTGATTTAATTTTAAGAAACACATAAACTATTTTATTAAAATTGAATCCTATAACTTCTCTTTATTTATACATGAAATAATTAATATTTTACTTGAATATTATTGAGCTTGTCATAATTTGTCTTTTCAAGTAACATTAGTAAATTTATAATAGTGTAGAAGAAAGATCACCTCTAATAAATTTATTGATTTTATTAAAATAAATGTCTTAGATTCACCGAATTGTAGATTTATATATTATTAAATAAATAAACAATAATCATAAGTTATTCTATATAAAATTTAGATCCACAAACCTTTTAATCTCTTAAAAATGAGACTGTACTATAATTATAAGCTATATGGTATTTAAAATTGAAAAATTACATATAAACAGAAGAAATATTGAATAAGAGTGAAATATTTAAAATCTTGGTTGAAAGATGACTCTTTTACAATCAGTACTTCTCCTAATATAAAACACGTTACTCTATGGATATTAAACTTGGTTGCCCTCCTAGAGTACCGAATTCATATGACACTGAGACTATATCAGTTTTTCAATATCAACTACTAAAGTATGAATGACTTCCTTGAATGTGATCAATAATCCTTTATTTTTAATCTTAATTTTGACAATATATGATTTTATAAGAGTTACTTATTTACACTTTGATATTGAAATAGGCATGCTTTACCAATCTTAATTATATAAAATTCATGAGATATGGTTTAATTTTTATATCGCAATGTTAATAGATCTATAACTTCATAGATCTTAATTTGATTAAAAAGCAAAGTAATTATTTTGCAAGAAAAGTACCGCTATAATTAAATTGATAGGGAGTTTGCTTTTAAAGGCTAGTTTAAAGTCTAAAATTTAACTTACTTATAATAAAATATGGTAAATAAATTCAGATTTAGAACTGTTAAAATACTAACTGTACTTTGTTTTATAAATTTTGTTAATTTAATATATTATTTATCTTGTAAATTTAACTAAAATATGAATATTTATAGGGGGAATAAATTGATTGATAAAGTTTACACATGCATGATTTTAAATATTAAATTAAATGCATTAATCTAGGAACTCTACAGCAGTTTTTTAAATATAAACCTGTTTTGAGGTAGAGTACCCTAATTTTTATTTACTAAATTAAAATTAAAATCATAAATACAGCATTTTTTTTACGAAAAATGAATTAAATAATTATATAATGAATTTATGTTTATAAATTAATATTTAAAATATAAAAAGTTAAAATCCTCAAATTTTATTGCCTTATAGAGAATCAAATATTTTTATTTTAATTAAGAAAATAATTATATAATTATTTAATTCATTCTTCGTAAAAAGTAATGCTGTATTTATGATTTTAATTTAATTAATAAAATAAGGGTACTTTACCGCAAAACAGGTTTATATATAAAAAACTGCGGTAGAGTACCTAGATTTATATATTTAATTTAATATTGTGAATACATTTCGATTGGGAAAATTAATTAAAATTAAAATTAATTAATTATTAATTACCTTCAGTTATGTTTTTGGAAAATGTCTCTAAACCCTAACAATGTTATACTCTATGGATAGCGCATTAAAATTGCGACGGTGATTGTTATTGCGATAATGATTTTATCTCTTCTCCCAAGCGAGAAAAACCCCTTTTACTATTTTTGGGAGTTAGCTTAAAATCAAAATATCTCGCTTCCTGGATTGATTCAGGAATATTTCCAGCGGCAAAGTCCAGCTAAAATTGCGGGATCTACCCTAGAATCGACTCAGATTTGAATTTTGAGTCACTTTGGAATTGATAACTGCCATGATTTTAGTATTTAATTAATTTAATTTTAATTCATTTTCCCAAATCGAATGTATTCCTACAATATTTAAAATCATGCATGTGTAAACTTTATTAATCAATTTATTCCCCTAAATATTCATATTTTAGTTAATTATATTACTATTTATATATTAACATATCTAAAATAATTGATATAGTCTGATCATTTATATTCAATAACATTCAAGTTTTGAATAATAATGTTCTCAAAGTGTAATTTACCCAAATCAAAGGCACATTGCAATCTTGGTTGATTGATAAAAGCAGATAATCAAAATGGTGTTAATATGTTTTTTTTAAGATCTTGGACATTCTTTTAAAGAGCTAATTGAACTTCAAAATTTTCTTCTAGTTCTGTTGGCATCAATTCTTTTACTTTGTCACTAGATTCTTTTTTAATGTTATGGATATATATTTATAATAATTTTCCTATAATATTAGATTATCTTATAATTATTTCTTGTTTATCTCTTGATTGCTATATCTTCAGTATAGTCTAAAGTAGACCTTGCTTTGCTTGCATAGTTATGTCTGTGAAACAGATCAAGTTATTCTGTGTAAGTTACTTTTGATCTTGATTGACTGGGGTTGGTTAGTGTTATATAAAGGGAAAAGCTAGATTCA
>ARYC01004211.1:0-50630 GCA_000711775.1 Oxytricha trifallax | reverse complement strand
TGCTCATTTTATGTGTTTGTTTTATATTTTTATCTTTTTGTACAATAATACTTTTGTTAAGATAATAAAATGATTTCGTATTAAATATTTTGATATTTAGTTAATCAAACAACTGAATGAGTGTTATATAAATTCATCTAATTATCATTTTCACAATATTCACGATCCTAAATTGATAAAACACTATATAAATTTATTTTTATCTAAAAATTATAGCTTATATTCTTTAGAAATTACCTTTTAGCAGTTATTATAACAAGATGCATGCTTATTTGAATAACTGTTCTGACCGAGACCCCCCCCCAATGAAAAATATATGACCCTCCCTCCCCCCTTTATGATAAAATTTTTCAAATTATATGAAAAACTTATTCTTATGCTTTGAATCATGCTCTATCTAAAAAGAAAATGTTGCCCTGCATGCAGCTACTGTTATTTATAATTATATTTGATAAGCTTCATTACGTCCGTCGACTTTTATTGATACATGCTTGTTTAGGAAAATATTACAAAAGCATTTTATTTATGAGTGTCATTAATTTTATTTTTATTATATCTATTAATATAAACGAACCCAAATTCTATTTAATAATTTTTTATATCTACAATCGTCTTTATTGTGCATAATACTTTAAAATAATATAATAAACCTTTACACTTTTGTAAATATTTGTCTTATCATATCTTAATTAATAATGAAAATAATATATTAAAAAATTAAAAAATATCTAATTATTTTATTTAATATTTAATGATTAACAACAGTAGATTAATTTTCTTAATCATTTAATATAGATATAATTATACCTTTTATCAAAGATTTTTATTTTTCAAATTCATTAATAATTTTATAAGTTCAATTTCTCAAAATATCACAAGAAAAAATAATAGAATTGAGATTTAGCAAGCAATAGTAGCTCTACAGATTAGAGTTTGTTCAGTTTGAAAAAATAGTCAATTAAATATCTCATTATTTTTCCAAATAAAGTTTTTAAATCTTGTTTAAAACATATTAAGTTTATTTAGAAATTTACAGAAAAAAAAAATGTGTAAGTACTAAATAATGATAAATATATAAGGCTAATTTTTTCTAGAAGTTTGAGGCATTATATAATCTTTAAGATTTAGATTTATTATTTGTAACTGATTTTTTCCAAGATAAGATAAAGAGGAATTATAATTGTTAATGAGATGAGTTGTGTATGGACCCTAAAAATGAAGTAATTTATATAAATTATAAATAATGAATTTAATTAATAGTGTGTTAATGATTTGGCTAAGCTATCTTACTAAAATATAAAATGAACTTATTGAATTAAAAATTCTAATTTGTATAAAATAGTTTAATTAAAAATTTTCTCTTAAACTATTTAAAAATGATTTCATAATTAATTAAGATATGATAAGACAAATATTTACAAAAGTGTAAAGGTTTATTATATTATTTTAAAGTATTATGTCCAATAAAGATGATTGTAGATATAAAAAATTATTAAATAGAATTTGGGTTCGTTTATATTAATAGATATAAAAATATAAAATTAATGACCTAAAAAATAAAATAGATTTGTAATGTTTTCCTATACAAGCATGTATCAATAAATGTCGACGGACGTAGTGAAGCTCATCAAATAAAATATTAATAACAGTAGCTGTCCGCAGCAAGATTTTTTTTAGAGAGATCATTATCCAAAGCATTAGAATATGTTTAAATAAAATTTGAAAAAATTTATTATAAGGGGGGGAGGGGGGGGGTCTTATTTTTTTATGGGGGAGGGGGAGGGTGGGGGGGGTCTTGGTCAGAACAAATAAGGTTAGGATAAATATTTATAAGCTGAGAGATGTTAGATAAGAGTATAGTATAAATGTTGTAAAACACCTTTTCATTTAGAATAATGTAAATTACAAAATTTTATTTTTTAATTAGTATTATTTTAAAATTTCCAATGAATAATGATAAAAAATAACTTCATCAAAATTAAGTAAGTTATTTTTAATTATATAAATGATAAATAATTTAAATAAATTAATAAATTTGATTAAAATAATATAAATACTTTATTTAAATTATTTTAAAAACATATGATAACTAAGTATTTTATAATTTCTTTGTAAGAATAAAGGAATTATTATTTTAATGTGAATGTAGTTAGGAATTTATTATTACGTAAAAAAATTAAAGTTTAAACATTCTATGGAACGTTCAAATTTGGAAGATAAAGCCATAACTAATTTCCTTTCAACATTTGTTGCTGATAATTTATTTATTTTTCTCATCATTTAAATATATCATTAAAATCAATATAAAATATTTAATATAAACATAATAATTTATTTATGTAAAAAATTCTCTAGTTTTATAAAAAAATAGTTAAAATTTTTATCATTTGATAAAGATATATTAAAGTAAAAAGAACATACAAAATAAAATATATAAAAATTAAAAAGAATTTAAATAATTATAAGAAGATAATGTTTATTAAGAAATAAAATTTTATATAAGTTTTAGATTTATATATTATGTATAAATAACTAGAGTGTAAAAAATAAAATGTATTAATTCTATTATTGTTAAAATTAGTTAATACTAACTATTATAAATAAAGAAAAGCAACTTTGTTTAATTATTTATAAAAAATACAAATATTACTTTTTTAATTTTAAAACCGAATTATATATTATTAATACAATTTTTATATATAAAATTATTTAATTATTAATATACTAAATTAATTGAAATATCATTTTTAAGTGATAAATCATAAATTAATATGATAAAATGTTAGAATCTAAAAAAAACATAAAAATAGTATAATTAATTAAGCATTGACACCAAATTTATTCTATAATTAAATTTTAATAAACTATACAAATAAAAACAGAATAATTAATTATGACTTTAAAATAAAATATTTCCATATATTGAATATATTGATTCATTGTTTAAAAACATCTAACAGAATTTATTAGTATATTACGGGAATCATCAATAATGTAATCAAATTCTATAATTTTAATTCTATTATGAATTTGGGGGGGGTAAGTTTCCTGCCCCAACTTTAAATTTTATATTGTTTGGCATAAAAAATATTCGAAATAAATGAATTTCAATTTCAATTACCATAATCATGTTCTAAAAAATCTTCTATTAATATATACTTTTTAAGGTACATAATAATTCTTTATCAAATTATATATTATAAACATGGCTAAAATAATTGTTTTTAATAATTAATGTGATTTTCATTAAAATGTAAATTCATTATCAAGATAGAAATGATATTTGAAGCTAGATTAAAAATAACTATATCAAATTTGATGATAAAGATTCTTTGAAAATTATTAAAATTACATATTTTTATGTATGGGGCAGGAAACTTCCCCCATGAATTTATTTATAATATTTAAATTAATAGTCCAGATAAAATTGTAATTAAATTTAGTATATTAAAATGATTCACAAAGAAAGTCTCTTCCATGTTCTACCTTAAAATATAGGTTTTTATATTTTCGAATATCAAATTTTGCCATTGATTATAAGTTATCAAAATTAATAATATGCTTACTTGAAAAAATTTGTCAATAATTATAGTACAGGGTATAAACGCAATTTTATCTTAAAAATAAATGAAAATTTTCAACAAAAAAAACCGTTCAAAATCTAATCTAAATTTGTTAATTATATAATATAATTAATATTTTTATAATTGAGTTGTATAAAAACTAATAAATTTCTAAACAATTGTTTTTACAAACTAATAAAAATTTAATTTAAAAAATATTAAAAAAGTAATACTTATTTATAAATTTAATTAATTTAAGAATATTAATACTTTTGAATGATTCCAACTCTTCTCTCGGTCAAGATTCAAACTATCGCCTCACCTCATAATTCAAATTATTACTGTACTTGTTTAATTTATAAAAATTACGCAACATATATTTCATGCTTAAATCTATTTATATTTAATAAAAATAATTTAATATAATACATTATTATTAATGTGTAATTTTCATATTGATTCAATAAAGTAATATATATATTTAAAATTTATAAATTAAATTAAATATATTTTATAAAAAAAAATTATATGTATATTATCATCATTTTATTTTAATAGTTTAATTAAATTTATTATTCTTATTTAGTTATGATAATGAAATTAAACTTTACAAACTAATTTCTATATCTATATATCTATTAAAAATTTTCTTAATATAAGTTAATGAATATTTAATAAATTTATTTTTAAAAAATATTTAATTAATTATCCAAATCTTCTACAAATAGCTCATTTTCCTTCTCAAAGTCACATGAAAAAAGTAATTAATTATTTAATTATAGAGATCAATACTTTTAATGGAAAAGTATTTTAAAGTATAATTCTTTTATAATTATAAGTGAAATTGAGCTAAATAAAATAAATAATGGAGAATGAGCAAAAAACAATTAGTTTTAAATTATTATAAGTGTCTTCAATTATATAATTAAATAATAAATCAATTAAAGAAATATCAATAATTAATTTACATTTACAAATAAATCGCGTATATAAATTGAAAATGCTAAAATTCATTTATGTAATTTATAAAAAAATAATTTTAAAAAAAATAAAAATTAGAAATTACCACAATAAATTATTTTTATTTTGTGTGTTTTATAATTATATAAAAAAATATGAGCAATAAATCTATAATAAAATTTTAATTACAAATATTAAAAAAATTAAAGTTTTGAAGAAAAAAAATTTTCGCATTTTTATATTACAAGATGAATTTAGCTGAAAAATTATATTTACAATTTTATGGCATATATTATTAATTAATGAATATGTTAGTTAAAATAATGAACTTTTTATTAATAAAATTGAAAATAAAATAAACCTAATTATAAATTCTTTATATTTATAAACAACTATTTAGGCTAAACAAGGCAATTATGGTATAGAATCATTTGCAGTAAATTGATTCAAATATTTCTCATAACTTTTAATTTAATTCATATTCTTTCATTAAACTTAAGTCTTTTAATTATAAAACCCCATAGATCAATTAAGAAGCGAGGATCGGAGCTAAGAACAATTAGATTAAAATTTATTTATTATTGGCTAATATTAATTATAATTATGCTAAAATTAAATTTACACACCTTGATTGGATTATTTTATAGGGACAATTAATCGACCAATAGTTTTAATAATTAGCCCAAACATTTAAATTATACTCCAATAATATTTAAGTCTTAATTTAATTGTTCTTAACTCCAATCTTCGCTTCTTAATTGATATATGGGGTTTTATATATATTTTATGAATGTATTATCTAATCTTCAACTTCTTACTTCACTAAATATTTTAACTCACATTAAATCAATTTACTAAATATTCATTCAAGATATCAACTTTATTTCAAAGAATTTATGAAAAAATGAAGAATGTTATTTATAAATTTTCTTACTTTTTTTAATTTAAAAGTAAATTAATTCAATAATATAATTAATTTAAGCAATTAATTAATAAGCAAAATTTTTATACTAAAACTTTGGAATTTTCCTTCTATTTAACCTCTTAAAAGTTGCCTCCTCTTATATATCTAACAAGATTCTTATAGATCAGTATTTTATTTCTTTATTTAAAACATATTTATTTTATATTCTCCTAAGTAATTATATTTGTATAACTAACCTAAAAAAAAAATGTCATTTTTGCTAATATTTATATATTTAATTTTCTAATTCTATGTGAAACATTAAATTATATCAAAATTATTTGTGTATGTATTTAGGTTGTCCTGGCTCAGGTGCATTATTTAATTTAAATCTTTTCTGTTATTTACAAGGTATTATATAAAAATCTTTTTAAATAATCTTAAATTATTATTATATGCAAGTTATTATTGATGAAATACATTAGGAATATTTAAAATTTAGAATCTCTAATACACAAGGAATACTATTTAACTATAACTGTCAATAGTTTGTTATTTTGTAAATACTAATATTCTCATCACTTATAATAGTCAAACTATTAAATAAGTATGCTTTCAAAATATATTCCAGTTAAAAGATAGATACTTACCAAAACAAGAATTTCTTCAATATAAGATTTCCCTAAAAGCGATGTCTATGCACTTGACAACTAGTTCGATCTTTTATCATTGTGCACATAAAGGTTATCTTTTAAAGTATAGTTTGTCAACAGTAAAGTAAATAATAACATTATATTTTTTATAAATTACAATAGAATTTTCCCTAAATATATGAATCATTAGGATTTATTTATAGGCTACTTTTCACACTTAATAAGTCATTTCCTACTAAAAAAAAAGATAGAGTGAACAACATAAGAACTTGCACTCAGTTAAGTCTCCCAGTCTAAGGTACTGTAGACAAGGATAAGAATATACTGGCTGTGAAATATCAGTTATGAAAAGTGGTTGACTCAGATACCCAAAGAATCATCATGATTGTTGAAACAGGGGGAAATAGATGAAGAGTAGATGCTTAATTATAGTCAAACAATAATCACAGAAGTTTTAAAATTGAAAACTTTATCGCTTGCCAAAGTCACTTAGGGAGAAGAATGGGGTATGCCAACACCATCATTTCTGGAGAAGTAGTTGTTGCCAATGACAAAATTAAAGATTCATAGAAGAATAATATCTATGCGACTAAAATTGAGCTAAAATAGTCGAGGGTATAGTCATGAATATGAAGAACAAAAGAAGTGGAGAAACTCACCTCTAAACTTTGGACAATATATGTTGTGAGCATGTTTATATTTAACTTAGAGTCTTATATTTTCATTTAAAAGCTAGAGTGTAATTAAATAGTTCATATGTTTGTATCAATTTGTGTCTGTTATAAATAAATAGAATTTCTTCTGCATTAGAGATTCTCAATTTTACATATTTCTTATGTATTTTATCAATACTTCAAAGTTACCTTTTAATGATTTCAAATTAAAAATTTAAAAATAAAAACTTTTGAAATTAGTTCATTAAATTTGTATTAACAAAAATAATTAGAAAATTTCATTTATTTTCATAATTAATTTAATTGAAAAAATTAAAATATATTAATTAATTTATATTGTTTTTGATTGTGTTTTCCTAATAATCTTGTTTGTCTGATCAATATTAAAACTTTTATATTTTATTTTTATAGATTATTTCAATATGAAATATTTATCAAATAAAATCACTAAATCCAGTTTTCTGGTAAATATTTAAATTTATATATATATATTAATGTTTTTATGAGAGAATCATTATAATTATGAAAATAGTAAAAAGAAATTAAATGTTTATTTATTTCATTATGTTAATAAAAAATCATAGTTTTCATAATTAATCATAAATATAAATTATTAATTTTTTAATATAAAATAAAAGCAAAATAATTTTGAATAAAATTTATTTAATTTATTATTATATTGATTATTTAAATTTCTTAATTAAATTGATGTAACTCAAACTAAACTATTTAATTTTAATTTAATTTATTATTTATTTAGTTTATTCATTAAATTATATTCTAAATTTACCAACGTCTATATCATATTATAATAATTTTATATATAATTTTAATATTATATATAACAACAATTTAATTATAATTAAATAATAAAATACAAATATTTTGATACTTAAATATTTAAAATATATTTAAGTTAATATATCAATCAATTAACACTATACCTATTGATTCCTTTTTAGTTGTTAAGAAGCAACAACATTAAAGAATAATTTTAGGTTAAATTTAATTAAATTTAGCAATTATTTAATTATCTGCAAAAACAAACAGCAATTGAATAATTTGACATATAAAAAAAATAAAGTAATATATTTTAAATAGATTATTTTTAAGTTACATTGGAGTTTTAGATAAGAATCTTAGCTCATTTTAAGTTAATGTAATGTGATTAATTATTATTTCCTAAAAATAAATAAAATTCTATTAGATTAAAAATAAATGAAGGTAAAAAAATAAATGGACAACTAATAACATCGCTAAAAAAGTAAATGTTATTCTTTACTAGGGTTTTTCTGCTCTTCCTATTGCTTCATTTGCATAATCTCCTTTTTAAGTTTTCTACTAGAATAGGTAGTCTTCAACTTATGATTATTTATCGATAGTTTTACTGAGACTAACATTTTTCATTATTATCGAATTAATTTATATTATATTTCCAATATCAAATTAAAATAAGGGTTGAATATTAATAAAACATAAATAATATGAAATTTATTTTATTATTAAGTTTATTTTTAGAATTGAATTAGTACATAAAATATACAGTGTTGCTCATTTAAAAATAATTATTCAATTTTTTATATCTACTATTTATAATTTATAATATGTAAACTTTAAATTTAATCAAAAACTTAATATATTAAAAAGTATTCTTATAGATCAAACGCAGGTGGAGATAGAGCACTCATTAAAAATGTAAGTTACAAAAAACATATCTTTAATTTTTTTTTTATAGTGGTCCTACCTGGTAAGACCACAGGTGCAGCTGGACTGGTGCTTCGCAGAGTGACAGAGAGAGCAGACATAGAAGTTGAATATGACGATGAAGATGAAGAAGAAGATGATGAGGAAGAATAGCACTAATCAGAGAGATTTCCATTTTTGATTTTCATAATAAGTTTTAGTATTAATTTTATTAAAATAATTAATTAATTAAAGTTTTGTATTATAAATCATTAATTCAATATGTTTTGTTGTATAATTGAATTAAACAATAGATTTTAATAATAAAAATTTACTCTTATAATTTATAATATATGAACTATTTGTGATTAATTATAAAAATTTATTATATTATCTATATAATATAAATAATTAATTAAATCTATTTTATTTTAATAGATTAAAATTCTAATTACATATAGAACTTGTTTTTTCATTTCGAAATTACTTTATTATTAGAAATAAATAGCATTTATTTCTACTATATAATTTGTTTTTTTTTATTTTTATAATTAATTAAATCTACATATTTTTAATAAAATATTATGAAATATTGTATATTATATATATATATATATATATATATTATATATATATATATATATATATATATATATATTGATTTTCTTTAGCTCTGTCTAAATTTAAATATATTATTTTACTATATTTATTTCAAATATAAAAAATAATATAAAAATATTTGAGTTTTTATATAGTTAAATATAAATTAAACATTAACTTATTGTATTAAAATAACTTAAATTTTAACAGAAATAATACAAAATAAATTTTATAAAGAAATAAAATTAAATAATTTATATTTTTATAAGTGTGCTAGACACCTAACAATCAGAGAGGAATATTAAATTATATAATAAAAAATAATTATTTGAATAGAAAATATTAAGATATAATTAAATTATAAAAGTTAATTATATTTTTTATTTGTATATTTATTTATAGTTATTTTTATAAAATTATTATTGAATTATATAACAAAAATATTTACCATTAAAAAAAATTAAAAAACATCTAAACTTTGAAACAGATTGATAACAATGGAATTAGGCAACAATAATTTGATTATTTAAATAATATATTGAAATAGAAATTGAGAGGTTGCATAAAATAAATTAATATATTATATATTCTATTATAAATATAAATAGTTTGAAAATTTATTTCAATATCTTATTTATATTTATATTTAAATAAATATTTATTTTAATTACTCATTTTTTTCTCTCTAGTTGAGCTACATGCTATCAGAAGTTATTAGTCCATTTCTAATTTAAAAATTGTCATTACTTTTAAAAGCAAACTCTCTTCTTTTATAAAGATTCATTTAAGAAGGTCTGCCTGGCTTTTATGTGTGATTTGCTTGAAATAGGTTAGTTTATTAGAATCTTTTTCATAGAGAGCTATTTTATCGACAAAATATAATAGAAAATGTAAAAATAAAATATTCTTAAATTTAAAACTTCCATTTTTTTGATATATGTAAATTAAATCAAAACTAATAAAATAAAAAACTTAAAAAATAATAGGGTTTTTCAAACAATATTTATGCATTTGATAAATTCCTTTAAGTTTTTATATTATTATTAGTTAATAAGTGGACTTTATTCATTTGTCTGTAGTATTGAATATAGTCCATTATAGATTTATGTTTTAGTTTATAAAAAGCACGTGTTTATTTCTGAAATTCGCAATTTGTCTTATAATTATTCTTACGTGAACTAAAGTGATAAAACTTAAAATAAAAAGTTAACTTCAAATATATAAGGAGAAGTATTAGCCTATACAGTCTAAGCTCAATAAATAAAAAAGCAATTCAAAGCATGAACTTGCTTGCTTTAACTATTTTGAAGAAAGAATACATATAGACAAAAGAAGCTTTAGACCAATGATTAGTTAATCATATGATTTTAACTTTCAATCTAAAAATCTATAAATATATAATGTTATTTTATTTGTGCAATTAATTATTTTATTTAAAATTTTAAGATCTTATCTTGCTCAATTTGGTTTCAGTAGTCTATAGTAAACTCATATTTGATTTTAGTTTAGTTGCTTCATATATCAATAAATAAGTTCATTGAATTTTTTATGATTTTTATGATTTTATTAATTAAACTAAAATTTTGGATTTACTGAAGTTAAATCTACAATTTATATGGGAGTAATTTTAATATTTTTCATATTTATGTTATCATTTCGACAATTACAAATCATCATTGTAAAAGTATAAAAATTCTCTTTAGATTATTTTTAAAAAAGTTTCTATTGAGTTTAGAAATGCTAATTTTTTCTTTCATGCTTAGAATTAACTTTTGATTTTATTCTAAATTTTTAAAATAAAAAATATTTAACTTTATAAATAGCTGAATTTTACTTTTAAATTTATTTTAAAATCGAGATAATTTTTTAAAATAATAATCATTCAAATCTATTAATTATAAAATTAATAAAAATTAAAAGATTATATTTATGATTATCTAGGTAAAGTGCTCATATCTTAGAAATAAATGAAAATATCAGATTTTAATATTTAATCTAAAATATAATTCTCAAATTGTTTTAATTTTAATTGATTAATTTATTTAGAAATTTTGATGTGATTAGGGATAACATTAAATTTGGTATTAAAATTTATATAAATGTATTTATAAAATTATTTTAAATGGAATTAAAAAAATCATTTACAGATATATAAACAAAGATTTATAAATAATAATAATAATAATAATAAAAATAATAAAAATAAAATAATTTGTTTATAAATCACAAAATTTATGACTTTTAAATTATCATTAATTGATTTGTTTTTAATCTAAGGATAATCCAACTAGTAATTATTTGGAGAGAAGAAAAGATAAATGGACCAAAAGTATCTAGAAAATTGTAAATATTGACATTATTCATTATTATTGAATTATATAAAGCTTGAAACAATACAATTTTGAATTTTAAGTATAAAATTATTGCTAAATAAAAATAAAAATTATATCATGCGTTATTTATAAGAATTAAATAATTTTAAGTAATAATGATTTTGTATATTTGATATGTTATTGGTTAAAATATATAAGCATTATAATTTCAAATCAGTGCTGTTGGAATGAGTAGTTAATTATAAATAATAACTAATTACTAAGTTTATAATATAAAAAATTAACTTATAAAACTATTTTTAAAATATAAAAAAATTAAATATTGATTATATTAACAAATTGGATTTAAAATATTTTTTAAATAAATATTTGATAAAAGCGTGATGTAGTCAATTGTGAACTGTGAGCGTCAATTGTGAACTGTGAGCGTCAATTGTGAACTGTGAGCGTCAATTGCGAACTCTAGTAACAATTGCGAACTCCAGTAGCAATTGCGAACTGAGGTAACAATTGCGAACTTTAATAATATTTTTTAATTTTATATGCGAGAGCTGGCAAAATAATAAAAAAAGCAGGGTCTTAGGGGTGCAGCCCCTTACGGGGTCACAAGGGGCAGGGCCCCTTTTTATCGCAATGCGATAAAAAGTAATTGAAGGGGTCTAGGGCGGCAGCCCATGTGAGAGAAGGGTTCGAGGAGGGCAAAGCCCTCCCCCGAAAAACTCATTTGACCTATTTTGTTAGTAAATTGATGTAATAAGTTTAAAATTTAATCGTTAAATATTTATATATTGTTAATAATAAATATCTGTTAGATATAATATTAACGGTCTTATGATTTTTAAAATTATGCTAAGGTTCTTCTCCATAAAGCCTCAAATAAATATGGTTCTATTTATTCTTGGTTTCCTTGTAATGTATTATATACATGTTTTATATGATATTTGAGGACTGCCCACAGTCCTTTAATTAAATTACTATGTTCCATTGTTCTTTATATTCCATTTTGTGATTCATGAATATGTCTTTCATGTCTCATTTCAAGCTCTTCCCAATTTATGCCAATATCTCTTGCCCACCCGTCTGTATGGACAATACTGTCTCTTTCTACATTTTCTCAAATTAATTACTCTAATGTTTATGTTGTCCTATTTTAGACACTAAATATTTTACATCTTTAGCTTCCTTCTTATATGAAACCAACTATCCATATTTATCTGTCATATTGTATCTTCTGGATAACTATACTTAAAGGACCCATAAGTCTATAGCGACTCGTCCATTTGGACACTATCTTTTAATAAAAAGTTTTGTTGTTCAATTAACATTTCATCTTTGATAATATTACTCAAATTTTGATAAATTTAGTTAATAGACTATCTTGTAGTTCTCAACTATAAGGGATCAGAAAGGTGTTTTAATCCTTCAGATATATTTATTCCAATAGGAAATAAATTGAAAATAACTTCGTCTAGAATTTCTAATGACATGTTAGAAGGACAGTATATAGTAAGTCCTTATCTTATAGACTTTCTTGATCTGCATTTATAGATATCACATTCATATATAACACTTTCTAGACTATTAGATATGTTATAGAATTTGATAGACATCTAGGATAAGCAACGTATGTATTAAAGATTTTTTTTCAATATACCTAAGTCTGAAAAGCATTTGAGTATTTATTAAGTAACTGAGTCTTATTATGTTTATTTGACTTATTAGAAAAATGATTCCATTTTAAATATTATAATTTAACGATTAAATTTTAAACTTATTACATCAATTTACTAACAAAAGAGATCAAATGGGTTTTTCGGGGGGAAGGCTTTGCCCTCCCCGAACCCCCCTCTCACAGGAAGCTGCCGCCCCCAAGACCCCTGCAATTACTTTTTATCGCATTGCGATAAAAAGGGCCCTGCCCCTTGTGACCCCGTAAGGGGCTGCACCCCTAAGACCCTGCTTTTTTTTATTATTTTGCCAGCTCTCGCATATAAAATTAAAAAATATTATTACTGTTCGCAATTGTTACCTCAGTTCGCAATTGCTACTGGAGTTCGCAATTGTTACTGGAGTTCGCAATTGTTCCTCAGTTCGTAATCGACAGTCACAGTTCGCAATTGACTACAACACCCTGATAAAATATATAGAATAAAATTAATTTTATTATTTATTTTAAAGTATATTTTATCAATTAATATACTATAAAATAGAACGCATCATTATGATACATTGATATTGTATTTAGTTATTTTTAACTTATTAATAATATTTAGAAAATAATTTATTTAAAAATAAATAATATTTAAGGTATTATTTATAATATAATTAATTTATAACTATTTAATTGATAGTTAATAAAAATAGAATGATTATAGTTAGTTTTGTTGTAATTCAATTGAGTATAAAATTTGATTATTTATAATTCATTTTTAACTTATCATATTCTTACAAATATATTGCCTGATAAAGCATTTGTTAGATATTATTTCATGAAATAATACTACTCTTAATGACAACCACATGCAGTCAAAAAACTTTTGCTATCAATTTTATTATACTTTAATAAATTAGTTTTTTTATTGATAATAATATTTAAATATTTTGTATTCAAAATAAATTTACAATTTAATTGAATTAGTTTAATCAGTTTGGTTCATAATTTATGAAATTACAATATTTATCGAATTATAATGCAAGATCTTTTATATTATAGTATAATTTTGATCAATAGATAATGATTTATTTTTAAGAAATATTAATTCAAGGTTTTAGTTAAGTTAAGGAAAATGTTGAGAAGGTTAGCTTCTATTCTGCCATTACTCCACAGACAAACACAAGGTATAGTTACCGTTAATTTTGCTTCCTGAGCAAAAAGTAGCTGTTCTAATCATAAGACATGAAATAGGATCCCATTTATAAAAAAACAGTAAGTTTAAAATTGTTTACTTGTCTTAATTTTTCAGTAAGCAAACTTTTTGAATAGTAGTTTGGTATTTTTATTATCATTAAGATTATTATTTTTAATACCCTTTCTCAGTATGGATAATTATTGACTATTTCAAAAAACTGTTAATACCTGGTTAGACCGTGTTGTTATATAACAAAAAAATGTAACTACTATGCTTATTTTACTAAGTTTGATCATATAGTGACGCACATATATGAAATACTAATGTTGCAAGAACAATTTGAGGCAGATTTAATATAAAAAATATTTTGCAAATTGAGTGGGGATATATATAAACTTTTGAAAATTGAAAAGCAAGCTATACATTGTAAAACTGTTATATATGTTGAGTTATTAAAATAATAATTAAGGCTATTAATATATTTAAAGGAATCAATTAAAATGGGATATAATGTTTATTATATGGAGTTTAAAACCAATTAATTAATTTTTAATACTTTAATTATAATATTAAATAATGTGAGATTTATTTATCACAGCTTTTCTTCTAATTTTTCTTAAGTTTTACTATAGCATTTTCTTTATTGAAAGCTGTAAATTAATCAAGATTGTATTTATAAACAATGTTTAAACTCTCTTATTCTTATTCAGCATATCGGTTGATATATTAATTTGACTTATTTCATGTTTGCTTAGTAGCTTGATATATAAATGAATTATGAATTACCTTACCCTTATAATTTCCAATAAATTAATAATTTATTAATAAATAATTTTGATTTTATAAAAATAAATAAGACAATTATTATTTCAATACTTTAAGACATAATTCACATAGATAAGCTGATCTTATTTTGTATTAAAATTTTATTCTTTCAAAGCAAATTATAAATCTTTTGATTTTAAAAAAAAGGAAATAATTAACTAAAGTAAAAAATAGGAAGAACGTGCATACTGCTACTCTACTGTTACATTGCTTAATGAATATTGTGACTTATATTAAAAATTGCTTTTGTTGCTATAAATTATACGAGTATTTTTGGGGTTTAAATCTTTTAAATAGTATTTTTAAAAACTATCTATATTATTTAGGTAAGAATATCTAAATACTCATCATCACTCTTCATAAGGATGAAATTATTCACAAATATAATAATTTAATTAAATATTTAATTAAAATATATAATTTATTTATATTTTATATAATTATGAATCACACCACGAACAAAATATATAAAATGTTGTTAGATTTTCAAAATAGAAATTATAGGAATAAGATATAAATGTTCAGCATTCTAAAATGTTTACTAAATAAGTATAATTTTATTTTAAAGATTATCAGTAAAAAATTATTTATATTTCATTATTTCTATTTAAACAATTTTAATTTATTAAATTTTAAAATGATTAAAAAATTTATAAACAAAAATAATTTTTTTATTTTTTAGTTAAATTTATGAACAAAACTATGAAATTTAAACTATAGATAATTCAAAGGAGAAATTTTTATAAAAGTATATTCAAATTTTGAAGTTATGATAAAAAAATCATTATAAAAATATATTAAATATTAAAGTAATAGGTCCCACCATTAAGAAATTAGCTTTTAATTACTAATAAATTTTAAACATTGTTTAGATATATTTTATTGCTTTGGATTACTATTTAAGAATTTTCCAGAATCTTAAATGCTTGAATTTAAAAAAATAAGAGATTTAAAAATTTAAAAAATATTGCTATTACATAAAAAATAATATTATTAATTACTTACAAAAATACAGTAGGTTTGAATTGTGATAAAATCTTATCATAGAAGAATTTTAAGATAATATATAACTATTATTAATTCTTTTAAATATTATTTGCTAAGATTTACGCTAGTTCAAATTTCAATTCATTATTTAATTTTATGATTTTAGATATTAAATATGAGTACTAAAATATTAATTCAGCTTTTTTATTTATAAATAATAAAATAAAATTATAACAGAATAATAATTTTTTATATTTTTCTTCTTCTTAAGAATAAATTAAAAAATTTGATTTTTAATTGATTGTTCATATTTTCAAAATAATAATTTAAAATCATCATAGTCTTACCACTTATAAATTAATCACATTTCTTTTTATATTTTTATTTAATGTTTTTATAATAAATCGTACTTAAGATTAAAATAATTATTATATTATAATAAATATTAAATTTTTAATATATATAATATCTAAAATACAATATATTTAAGTTATTTTGCATAGAGTAATCATTATATATTTTAAATTAGAAGAATTAATACTCCCTCTCTCTGTAATAAGCAGGGATTTTTAGAAATTAAAGTTTTATAATATAAGATATATTAATCTAACTCATAATGAATAATTTTAATTCAATTATATTAAATATCAAACTTAAAGGTTAAGATGATTGATTTGGAATTTGTTTAAATATAAATTATTAATTTCCTTATATAAAATAATCAAGTTTTTATTTGCAAAAATAATGATTATAAAAGATTTATAAAATATTGATAATATTAAAATATTTATATTAACTTTTCTATAATATGTAGATTATTTTTTAATTATTAAATATAAGTATAAATATATAAATTATTTTTTATTTTAACACTTAACTTTTCAGTTTTAAAAAAATTAATGAAATTTTGCAATATTATTGTTTTCCTATAATTATTAATAGAATAAGAAGTCTATATGTTTAGTCTTAATTTTCATCCATCTATCCCCTGAATATAGAATAAGATCCTGGAAGCATCTCATGTTTTGAAAATAATTTTCTTAATGATATGTCCATGACAGGACAATACATTTTTACGAGAAACTGTACCTAAGCTCCAGTTATTTCCAGTATAAGAACATATAAGTTTTCCAGATTTCTATAACAAATTAGAAAAGTTAATGGGTATAGTTATAATTCGTAGAGATAAGGTGTTTGATCAAAGTATTCATGGGAATTAAAAAATTTTTTTTTAGAAAACAACCATCATTTTTATATATTAACTACAGTGATAGATTGAGGATTGAAATATGAATGAGTAGTTGTTAATGATTTATGAATCAAGAGAAGGGCAATAATTTTAATTAAAAAGTTAAATTAGAAAAAATTAAACTTGATAGTTTAGAATAAAAACCTATGAAATATAGATCTTATAATACAATTATTATTATATTTTACTTCATTCCAGTAAATAAATTAGAATTCTTATTTATAAAAGGAGCGAGAATCTAAATAGGTAATTGCAATTAATGATGAGCTTTCCAAAGAGATACGATTTACAAAAATTTAAAATGCTTTTTAATTATAAAAAAGAAAAATAATTTAAAATATATTATTAACTTTAATAAGTATAAAACACAATTTTTCACCCCACACTACATTAATGGAAAATAATTTTTTATTAAAAAAATAATAATAACTCTTTTGATTATTATTATTATTAATCAAGTATAATCAAAATGGGGAGACTGTTAGAAATAAATCAAAAAAGGATTCAAATAAGATTATGGTCTTAACTTATTCGATTATTTTTTTCAAACTGTAGATATAATGAATTAAGATTAAGTATTTGCTTATAAGACTTTAATTAACTAATCAAACATAAAAATAATTAATTTTTTAT
The DNA here is from genome assembly GCA_000711775.1 of Oxytricha trifallax. Classification (NCBI taxonomy): domain Eukaryota; phylum Ciliophora; class Spirotrichea; order Sporadotrichida; family Oxytrichidae; genus Oxytricha; species Oxytricha trifallax. The sequence continues at coordinate 32,717 of ARYC01004211.1, read as the reverse complement.
TTAATCAACTTTTCCAACTCATTTCTATTTTAGGGCAGTGACTTTTTCTTCTCTTCTGATGACTTTCATAGCAACCTTTTCTTGAGTGTTTTTTGTGAAAAAAATTTAGATATCTTCAGGATATCTTCCTTGAGCTATCTTCAGGGTATCTTCCTAAAAAAAAATTAAAATTTTGAAATTTACAGTAGATAATAGCAGTAGCAATAGTAACAATAACAAAAGAATTAATAGCAATAACAATAAATTCAGCAATAATTTATTAGATGTTGAAATTCTTGAGAATTTCAAAAATTAGAAATATCATTGTTTTGTTATTTTCATCTTCCTCATCGTAATATTCATCTTCATCATAACTACATAAAACTAAGAAATTTTAGAATGTTGGATTTTTTTGGAAAAATCCCAGCTTATAAATTATTGCTGAATTTATTGTTATTGCTATTAATTCTTTTGTTATTGTTACTATTGCTACTGCTATTATTAGTGTAAATTTAAAAATTTTAATTTTTTTTAGGAAGATACCCTGAAGATAGCTCAAGGAAGATATCCTGAAGATATCTAAATTTTTTTCACAAAAAACACTCAAGAAAAGGTTGCTATGAAAGTCATCAGAAGAGAAGAAAAAGTCACTGCCCTAAAATAGAAATGAGTTGGAAAAGTTGATTAAATAAAAAATTAATTATTTTTATGTTTGATTAGTTAATTAAAGTCTTATAAGCAAATACTTAATCTTAATTCATTATATCTACAGTTTGAAAAAAATAATCGAATAAGTTAAGACCATAATCTTATTTGAATCCTTTTTTGATTTATTTCTAACAGTCTCCCCATTTTGATTATACTTGATTAATATTAATTAATTAAAATGTTCGAAATTCGACAATAAATAAAATGATCTCCTTATTTTTTGATTATAATTTATTATTTTTTCACTTCTCAATGCACTATCTTGTCATTATATTATAGTATGCACTAAATATTAGATTGAATTAAATTATTTTCTTTAAAGCATCTTGATAAGATTTAACATTATCTTTTCAATAAGAATTTTACATGTAATAGAAAATATTATCAATAATCTTGAATATATTGAAGTATATATTCAAAATTTGACTAAAGAATGAGCTTAAATTCCTAATTGAAATTAATTGTAAGATATAATTGGAATTTTATATAATTATTGGAATAATTTTACATTATGTTAGATAAATAAAATTCATTTTTATAGTATATGTATTTAATATTTAATATTATTGAAATTTTATATAAATATTTGAAAAAAATAATTAAAGAATTAAATCATATATTATTCTTATTATTTAAAATTTAATAATTTAATATTATGAATTAATTTGATAATATAAATTTTAAAGATATAATTGTTATTACTGTATTTTAAAGTTTATTATTTAATTACAAACCCCAAAATAACTTAACTAATATGATTTATAATGCTTTTTTTAAAAAAATTAATTAAAGTTACAATTTTATTACTTCATATTTTTAATTAGACTTATCAATAGCAAAGAAAAAAATTAAAAACTCTTAAAATTAGATTTCAAGAAATTATACTTTATTCATTATTAAGTTTTTCTCTTTAAACTACAACAAGTTTGCTCGAACTAATTTTCACCGAAAATAAATATATATTTTATGGTAAACAGGGGATTCGCATATAATATATATAAATGTTCTCAAAAGATATTTTATGAAAATATTTATTCATTAAATAATAAAACTATCTTATAGATATTTTTCATAAATTTTACCATAGATTATGTTATGAAATATTATTTTTTGAATATTTATATAAATACAAACTATATTGTTTTTGATTAAATTTTAAGTTTTTAATTTAAACTCTTTTTGATGCGTTGTTTTTTCACCAAAATCATAATTTCTGATTTATAAAACTAAAATTAGCATTACTGATATTGTTTTAGAAATCTTTATTTAAATATAAATAATATCTATTATTTTAAATTTCTTTATAAAACTTGTAAGGATAAATAAAAAATTATTAAATTTGACTTATTCATAATCTTATCGTTATGTTTTCCTTTTGGATATCACTAATTTTCAAAATTTACTATATTAAATAATGATTTTTTTTCAACTAATTTTTCAAAGAAAACTTAGTTCTAGCATTTAAAAAATTTATTTTAATAATAAGATTTATATTTTAATTTATTATATATTTTGTTATGTGTTAGCTGCATTTAGGTCACCTCAAGAATATAAAAAAATATTATAAAATTAAATATTTCAATATATAATAGAAATTATAAACAAACAATAACAAAATTATTACATTATAATTTAATAACTTTAATATAATATAATAAATCTAAGAAATTGTTATTAGGAACGACTTAAATAAAATAATTAAATTTAAGACTTTAAACAAAATATTAAAATAAAAATGTCACAAGAAAGTCTAATAAGTTAAATTATTATTTAAATTAATTTTATGAATTGCATTTATAATTGCTTATATTAAAATTATAATTTATATTAAGTGTTATAGATTTTTATTAAAAATATAAGTAAAATATTGATAATTATTTTAATAGTTAATATAATAAATTATTTATAAATGTAAATAAATATTATTTAACATAAAGGTTTATAGACATTTACTTTGAAATTCTATAATTTTGCAACTGATTATTTGATATATAAATGCTATTTAAGTTACTCACTCTATTTTCATACTAGTTAATCGTAAGTAAATTATTTTTATTACAGTTACAGTTATAGTTTCATATTAAAAGTATTTCATTTTTTGTATTGTCTAGCAGTAAAAATATATAATTTTAATATTAAAATGGTAAAAACATTGGATGATTTAATATTCATAAAATTTTGCTTCTTTATTTCTTAAGTTCTAATTCTATCTACTAATTTATTTCTTAAATGTGGGATATTTACTTTTAATTAAAGTGAAAATATTTCAATAAAAATATAATTTGATTAAATTTTTTATATATAATATAAATTACTGAATATATTGAATTAAACAGGTTAATATTATAAGTTTATCAAATTACAGGGTAGTGCTCTCCATAGGAGGGCAATATAAATTTTATCACAAATTTTTTTTCTTATTTTTAAAACTTTCCAAACTTAATAATTAATCTATTTTTTGGGGTTTTATAAAGTTTCAATTATGATTATGAGTATCTAATGCACCATATAATTATATCTTTTCAACAAATTTATTATCACAATATGATTAAATAAAGTTAAATTTAAGATAAAAAATTTGTAATTTTAAAATTTTTTTTATATTAATTAATTGGGTATAACACTGATACTTTCTTTATTTTAGCAGTTATTATATCAAATTAATATTTATTGAATAAATAATAATTTTTGTAAATGGTATATGCAGTATTTTTAATATATTACAGCCAAGTAAAGAAAGTATTAGAGTTAAACACAATTAATTTAAATTTAAAAACATTATGATTATAAATTTGTTGTAAAGATATAATTATATGGCTTATTAGATATTCAGAATCATAATTGAAGTCTATAAAATAGAAAAATGGATTCATTAATATGTTTGGCAAATTTTAGATAAAATTTATGTTGCCCCCCTTTGGAGAGCACTACCATTTTTTTACAATTAATTTTATTATTGTAGGAATACATTTGAATTTGGAAAATTGATTATAATTATTTTTAAAATATATTAAATTCGTGACAGTTAATGTTGGCCAGTTTAAAAGATCTTGGTTGTTCGAAAAAGAATTCAAAATTAGCTGGACTTTACTATTGTCGGTATTATTTTATCTCATCCATGGAGCGAGATAACTCGATTTTTGTTAAACGATTTTAAATTCATTAAATTATACACCCACATTAAAGTGAAGTTATCTCGTTCCAGGGATGAGATAAAATAATACCGCCAATAGTAAAGTCCAGCTAATTTTGAATTCTCTATCGAACAACCAAGATCTTTAAAATTGGCCAACATTAACTGTCACGAATTTAATATATTTTAAAAATAATTATAATCAATTTTCCAAATTCAAATATATTCCTACAATATTAAAATCACTTTTTTAAATTATAAAGGAAAAATTATAAGTTCTTAATTATTTCATTCAATTTTTTAATTATATAATTATCAATAATTTTTAAATAAATTTTGATATTTTTTTACTTAAATCATCATTACTTAAAAAATATTCTTTCCAATTATAAGATTTTTGTTTTGAAAATGGAAATTCGAGTTTATCTTCATAATTCTTTTGTCACTAAAAGTTAATTCCCACTTTTGTAAGTAAATAATTAAAAATTTGGCTTATTATGTGATATATTTGTTAAATTAAGTTTCTTTGGATCTTTATCATTTAAATATGTAATTTCATCCTTAAATACAATTTAGAATATTTTCCGTATATTGTGCATTCTTATATAGGTCATTTTTGAATTTAATTAATAAATGGGATTATTAAATATCTCTTTTGATTTAAAAAAATAATTTTCTCTTCTTTTGATTATTTTCCTTTATTCTATCAATTACAGAATTTGGAAAATATATTCTATCTTTGATTTTAGTAAATTTTCAATATTTAATCATGTAGAAATGTTTGAATTTTTTGTGCATGAATATGATTTATTGTATTTTAAATACATCGTTTCTACATCATAATAATCAAAAGACAAAATAAATATATATATATATTAAGTAATTCTTATAAGAATTATTTTTAAGGTTAAAATATAATATGCTCTATTTTCTTTCAAGTCTAAAACGTTTATTACAGAATCTAATTCGATTCCAATCATATTTAGATTTTAATTCTTTGAATCAACTCAATTATATATGAAAAAAATAAAATTTAAAATTTTTCTAATTCTAACCTTTGATATTTTGATAGATATAAATTTTTATAAGTTATAAGTAGCTACTTATTTTCTTATCAAAATTATTAAGATTGAATTATATTAATGAAAACTACAAAAATAATTGATTTATATAATCAAAGTTTATTAAAAAAAGATGATCAAGACGTGAAGAATACTAGGTAATTTTTTAAAGAATTATACCTACTTTATAAACTCCAACTATTAAATATGAAATATCAATGTTTCTTTTTTATTTGCTTAATATTTTAATTTTAATTTTCATCTCTTGATATACTCTTTCAATAAAAGTGAGTAATTAATTTTCGAAATCATATTCTTTTCAATTAAAAATTTTTAATAAAATAAAGTATTTAATGAAATTTGATTGCAAAATATTAAATATTTGAAAAAAATCTCAACTAATTGATATTATGCGAAATTAATTATTATTTCAAATAAAAATAATTATATTAATAGAATAAGTTGATTATATATTATTTATATCACTAAATGCCAATAAATATTATTTAAAAAAATCGTTGATTAATAGATATTTCAATTAAAAATAAATATTTTTATATAATTAAATTACAAAACTTAAATTAAAAATTATTGCTACTTTAATTAATTGTTTTAAATAATTTTATTATAGTTCCTTTTAGCTACTCAATCTATACCCCAAAACCTCTTAATGAGGTTTATAAAATCTTTGATTTGTAGGGAATTTGTTAGGGGTTGGGGTTATTAATAGGTTTTAATGTGAAATATTTAGTAAAGTGTATTTAATTTATTCACTCAAAATGTACTTTTGAATCATGTGGAAGAGGTCTGTAGTTTATTTTACTCAACCACTATTCTATTTGCTCTATTGATATGTCTGATCGTGAGTTTTGCTTGATTATTACCTACTCTGCCATCTATTATATTGCTTGAAATACTCTTGTTTTATCTATAAATAACTTTATTCTTTGCTTTGTATCCTTTTCACACCTTGTTGAGTAATAATTTTTGAGTGGCATATCGCATTCTATTATTATTGCTGCCATTGCCCACAAATCCCATTGAAAGTCTCCGTCTCTCCGGTCTTCTCTTTCTGGATAATAGCCTGGAGTTCCCATTACACTTCCTAGCTTTGATACTTCCACTCTTAATGCTCTATTGAAGTCAACAATTATCACTCTTACAGGTGAAAAGTTTATCATGATATTCTCAGGCTTCAAATATCTGTGAACAAAGCCTAACTTATGTAACTCTTTTATGCCTTCTAAGGTTTAAGTTGCTTTCAAAGCAAGCTACTTATGATTCCTTTGATCACTAATGAAATCTCTGAGGGTCATTTCATAGAATGGGAGTCTGAAAGCAACATGATCTTTGGTGAGTAGAACAGCATCTAGCTTGATTAAGTTCTTACACTCTTTAAATTTTGCTTGAGTGAGTACTTGATACTCGTTAGTAAACTCCATCCAATATTTATCATAACTTAAGAGATAGTTGAAAGGATAAACCTTCTAAACATATCGATGATAATTGATAACTTTCTTATCAAAGGAGTCCTCTAGAATTAAATAACTTTAAAGAGAAATATCTAAATCTAACTACACAAGAACTAATATTTTCTTGTATTGAATTTTGATCATGATTTTGTGATTTTAGATGCACGTTGGTTGCGTGCCTTCTTTACGCACTCTAACACAGTAGCTATTCAGACACTGTCACTTTAGAATATTCTCTCGATTTTCTATTGTCGAGCTTCAACTCAATTTATCATGCTTTTCAAATTTCTATGTCTTTTTTGTGAGCTTTTAAAAGATTTTTCTTCAATTCTCTTGAATGAGAGTACTACTGGCACTCAAAGCAATCATACTTCCCATAGATTTTGTCATGCTTAAAGTATACAGTAGGCTTGGCTTCTTTATGCTCCTTCATTTGTCTATACCAGCTTGATTTATGAGAAAATCTCGATCACAAAAGTATACTTCTATTACTTAAGTTTGTATAGGAATTTCATTAATACCTTACTCCTCCTATCTGTCACTCACTCACTTGTTTGCCATCTATTATCTATAATTAATTTCCATTTTAATAACAGAGACCTCAAGTGATAGCTCTGGTAGTTCTTTATGAGAGTTCATCTCACAGCTATCACACTTTTTATTGCTGCCAAAGGTAAGTCTCATTTAGTTTGATGGAAGGGCTGTTGTTTTTCTTAAAATGTTAGCGCTCATATTTAAATTTGAATTTAAAATTATAAAACTGCCTCTATAACTAAGAGCATATATGAGAGCTTTGCAAGCCTAGAAGTTTCAAGGGAAATCGTTAGAATATTAAAGAATAATTATGAGTGTTAAGAGACGATCCAGCTCTAAATATGGGTGAGGAAGCAACAATTTTTACTTTTATCAAAAGTTTATTATAGCACGACCGATTTAGGAGGAGTACCTAATTGAGTACGTACTGCATTAGGAGGTATTTTGTGATTTTATGATTAAATTGTTGGTACTCCTAATTAAAAACAAGCATTAATTAAAGCTCCTAATTAACTACTAGCATTTTAGGAGCTGTTCCTAATTAAGTAAGTACCAATTTAATTTAAAAATATGGAACTATTACAGTATAAATTTATATCAATCTCTCAAGTCAAGTTTCAAACCAGTTCTCTAAACCTTCTCCATATCCTTCTTAGAGGTTGACCTCCTTTAGGATTCCCATATTTAATAGTAAATTTTACAGAAGTATATAATTGAAATCAATAAATTTAAATTTGAATATCATTTCTTAGATCTGTAAACAAGATGGAATCAATGAATGATGCAATGAAAAGAGTGTAAGCACAAGAATTGATTCAAAGATTTTAAAGCAAGGAGGATTTGCATCGCTACCTAGTGCAGCAAGGTTATGAAGTCATAGAAACTAATCTAGTTATGTAGTTGGTTTGTTCTTGCCAACGATGGATGGTACTAAAATTCATTTCTAAGAGCAATACTCTGAGAAGAGAAAAAAGCATTGAAAACTTAGGATGTAAATATTGTAGAGATTCCAAACTATCCAGAGATTTCAGTGAATAACTTTTATAATGATGCTATGAATGACCCCCCTATAGAATTCAATTCCATTAAACTATGGGCTGTAAGGCACTTTGAACACTGGTGTTATTCTTAGTTGTTCATAACTCTTCCTTTTTTTTTAGTCTTATGAACAGAAAGATTATCAACGAATAGTATAATCACTTATTCAAGATACTTCTCTCTCAGTTACTCTAAGAACTTAATATACTGCTTTGTCTTAAATAGAGCGATGATGAATAATATAAGTTTCTAAACCAGCATCCTCGTTATACCTCCAAGAATTGCCATTGTTTATACATTGACTTTCAAGTCATATACTTCTATATTACTATGTCTTTTATACCAAGACTTCCAGATGAAAGTGTTGAATGTAAACACAGCCTCGCCAGCATGAATAAACTTTATATTATTCTATTAGGCTCTCTGCATTTAATTATAAAAATAATTTAAGTTGAGGCTAAGAATTCAGTTATTATTGCTTTAATTACACAGTTTCAAGCAGTAAGAGCGAACAGTTGATGGACTACGCTTTAAGAGCAGTGCAATAGACTTATAGTTCAATACTGGTATGACTCATTCACTATACATATCACATCCATAACGCAGTTTAAACACTAAATCTATATACTCTTCATCATATATAGACCCAAAAGCTTGTAATTTTAGTCTCGAATTTAATTAATAACCCCAACCCCTAACAAATTCTATACAAATCAAAGCACTTATAAACCATATTAAGGGATTTAGGGATTTTAATATTGAAAAGAAACATACTTCAATTAAATAAATTTCTAACAATAGAGATTTAGCCATACCTCAACTAATAAAAAAAGAATTAATTATATTTATTATTTATGTATTATAGCATTCAAAACCACAAAACCCTTTCAGTAGTTTGATTGAGTTTTTGATTGATAAAAGTAGACTATTAGTGCACACTTTATTAGGATTTTAATAGGGTTTATGTAGGGGTTTAATGTTTAAATATTAGTAATTTAAGTGAGTATAACAAGCGAGTTTTTAAAATATTTCACACAAACATAAGCTTAGAGTCATGTGGCAGTTCTCTGAATTTTATCTTTCTAAGTTGATGTTTGATTGTTTCTATTGTTTGTTAATTCTCTTAGCTTGGCTTGATAATAGTTGAGTATGCAAGTTCTCTGAGACCTCCATTTATTTTATTTTTATCGAGATATTGTTTGATTCTCTGCTTAGAATCTCTCTCACCCCTGCAGCTAAAGTAATCGTTTCTTGGCATGTCGCTCTCTATTATTATTACTGCTAGAGCCCAGATATCCCATTAAGTGTCTCCATCTCTCCAATCCTCTCTCTCTGGGAAATATCCAGGAGTGCCGTATACATTTCCTTATGCAGAGGCTTGCACTCTTTGAGCTCTGTTGAAATCAATAATAAAAACTCTAAGAGGCTGAGAGTTCATCATGATGTTCTCTGGCTTTAAGTCTTTATAAACATAACCTAGCTTGTGAAGCTCTTCAATCCCCTCCACTATCTGCCATACTATCTAGCTAATTTATCTCTGAGATCTATTGTCAGATAAGAATTCTCTGTAAGTCAATTCAAGTAAAGGAAGCCTGAAGGCTACATGATCTTTACCAAGTAAAATAGCATCAAGCTAGATAATTTGCCTGCACTCATTTTCCTTTGCCTTTTAAAGAGCATAATGCTTATTAGCAAATTTCATTTGCAACTTGTCATCAGCAAGGAAGTAATTGAAAGGATATATCCTGTAAGCATGTTAGTCATCTGTAATGACTCTCTTCTCTATTATATCTTCAAGAGTGAGGTAGCTTTCTAGGCAATAATCTAAGATATGAATACCTAAATAGTAATTTATTGCTCACTGATGGTTAAAGTGTTAAGCACACTTATAAAAATATTAATTATTAAATTATTTCACTTGCCATTATCTTTGTGCTTGTTGGTTTTCTTCCTCGTGAGATAAGTCCAAATCTATTATCTCATTAAATTGATTTGCCTCATTCTTTGAGCTTTGACCCCTTTCTTTGAATCAAAGATGATTGATATGCACTTTATAATTAGGACCAGAGTTTGTGGTCTTTTTGCAACATTATTTTAAATAATACTTTTTTGATTTATTTATCGCCAATCTATCTTTCTTAAAAGTGAGGCTGAAAAGGTGTAACTTTATATAAAAAAATACAAAATATAAAGAATAATCTTTAAAAAATTTAATTATATATTTTATTTTAGCTATATAATGAGCAGCTCTGGATTAAAATCAATTATAAATCATAATTTAAATTAAATAATTATTTCAAAAATCTTTTATATAAATAAAATTAATTTTTTATAGTATATTCATTTAATATATTAAATATTATTAAAATTTATAAATAATTTTTAGAAATATATAATTAAAAAATTTAAACATATTATTCATATAATTTAATATTGAATAATATAATTTTATGTATTTAAATACTCTACAAATTTTAATATAATTAAAAAATTATTATGTATTTAAATTTTTTAATTAATGACAAACCCCAAAATAAATATTATTATAATAATAATAATAATAATAATTATTATAAATAATAGTAATAACAAATAATAATAAAAAGAAATATGATCACATTGAGGTCTAGGGACCCCCGATTTATTGAGCTTGGTAGCTGATAAGGCATAAGTCCTTTTAAAATTAATTTTTTAAGTTAGAACAATTTAACTCAACCAAAAGTCTTCCAATTCGACTTCACGACTGTCTTCTATGTTAATTGAATGATTCTGCCAGTGCGAGCCATCGTTTGTGTTAGGCGGTTAGTTGAATATAGTATACTGGTTCTCTTCTCTCAAATTATTGCTTTTGTTTAATTGCATTTCTTACATATGTGAAAAATCTTATGAAATCTTAGTAGAGTTCTTTATAGATTTCTATGTATGGATTGAAATAGTAGCTGTCTTCTTAATATGCTTGTTTTGCTTCTACTGTGTTATTAATATGGGTCTATTCGGCTACCTTTCCCCTGACTATTTGTTCAACATGTCTCCTAATAAAGATTAGGAAGTTGAGTCTTTCTTTTCTCTGTTTCACAGCAAAAACTTTTTTCTTAGCTTCCAGATTTTTGAGAATGAGTAAGCACTTTTCTAGTTTTTGGAATGAGTATGTGCCAAATTGTTGTTTGTATATTTGTAACTCTTCTTGATTCATATCAATGGAGAATTAAGTTTTTGTTTTAAAGAAAAAGACTTGGTCAAGTGATGTGCCATGTGCCACATATTACTTGAGTTATTGTTTTTTGGGACTTATTGTTTTAGGCTATGTCTATATTAGATATTATCTATATTACTTTATAAACATGTTGCCAACAAAAGGCTCCTTGGCGATGATAAGAAGATTAGATAATCATATAAATGATTGAATTCCTTATGTATTATGTCGTGTACTTAATAGCAAAGGCTATCACTAAAACCTTCCAAGATAATAATAGCAATTTTACTCATTTATCTATGACTACATCCATATTATAAGCAGTAGTTATTCAGTATTCCTTGAATATTATCTTTAGAATTTCAATTTAAGTTTCAAGCTATAGCTTTTTGTATTAACATAAAACATAGGAAATTTATATAAATTAACACTAGTTTACCGGTTCAAATTCTTAATATCTCAAAGTTTTTTAATTAAAATGGGTCATAGTTTAATTATTTATTATTAAATTTCCAATTATTGCTTATTTTAGTAATATTCAGTCAAAATAGTATAAAAATCTGGAATATAAAAATCTTTAAATACAAAGAAATATATATTATATCTATTTTAAAAATCTCGAATACTTTATATTTGAAATCAATTTATTTTATAAAAATAATTTTATTTATTAAGAATTTAAAATTTATTACATAGTTCGTTTTACTACTTGAGTAAATTTTATAAATTAATATTTTTAATTAATATCTTGAAGTGTATTTTTTAATAATAAGAAAAAGAAATTAAGTTTGCTTTTAATTAAAACTAAGTTTGATTTATTCCTGAAAATTAACATGAGTAATTATGAAATAAATTTCTAATAAAAGTATCAAAACTTAAAAATCAAACATTTTTAATATATAAAACAAATTTTTTACCTTAAATATAAAAATATGAATAAACCTAATTTAATTTTGGTATAGAAGTAATTAGATATTCATTAAATAATATTTTTTTTATTTATTAGATTTAATTATATATTTAATTAATATATAAGAAATGGGCTCAAGTAGTAAAAATATAAATTTTATCACTTGAGCCCATTTTAATTATAATAATATAAAAAAACAAAAGAATTTTTAAAAAATAATTATAATAATGTTTGAATAATGCTTCATTTTATAATTAGTCATATATTTAGAATTTAAATATTCGTAATTTTTAAACTATTTTGACTGATTAATAAGAATTTAATTTTAAATCACATTATTTTTTTTTTTATTTTTTATTGCTTTTGATGATTCCTTTTCATTTTTCTTCTTCTTGGTTTTTTTTCTTCAAGTCAAAACCCAAATTAGAAAATCAAATATATTATTAATATTGGTATTAAGAAAATTAAAAATTTAATATAGATAATAAATTTATTTTTGATCATAAAACCTGATTCATAAAAAGAACCTTATTCATTATGTGTTTTTATCATAAAAATAAATTTATTCCTTTATTAATTTTATAAATGCAAAATATTAAATTATTACTTATAGAGACATAAATTTTAAATAAAAAAAAATTTTTCGTTTACTAATTTTAAAGTCTTAATAATTGTTCCGACCGAGACCGTACCCCCCCCCTCTACCCCTCTTCTAAAAATACCCCCTTCACACCCGTACTTCCCGTACCCCCCATACCCCCCCCATAAAATCCCCCATTTCATATGAAATTTTTTATCCGCGCAGTCTGAATCGATTTCCTTCATGACTTTTCGTCACCATATATAGATAATTTTTTATATGAAATATCATAAATTTTTGAAAATTTATTCTTTGCATATTAACCCATAATAGGATATTAATTTCATTTTTTTTAATTTTTCAACGCTCGCCATTATTTTTGAGTACATACTTTTTTAAGAAATTATTTATTTTATGAGTAACACATTAATAATCATAATTATATATTATAATGATAATTATTTATAAAGTACGAGATATAATTCTTAACAACTTTGGGTAATGGATCCCTACGATGGGCCGCTAAAAAATTTTTATATATTTTTTAAATGTTCTAAAAATCATTAAAACATCAAAGTAACATGTCATAAGTCATTCAAAAGCTCCCTTACGACTTTTAAAAGCAGTCTATAACAAAAAAAATTATATTATCAATAAAATCATAAAATACATAGAAATTTGAATTAATATTACTAATTTTATTTAGTATGTTATGATTATTATATTTATTTTTTCACAAATTTATATTCTAATATCATGATTAGTTGTTATAATTTCTTCAAAACATTAATATTATATATATTCTTATAGATCAGTAAGCTAAATAATTGTATTTGAAGAAATTATAACAACTAATCATGATATTAGAATATAAATTTGTGAAAAAATAAATATAATAATCATAACATACTAAATAAAATTAGTAATATTAATTCAAAATTCTATGTATTTTATGATTTTATTGATATTATAATTTTTGTTGTTATAGACTGCTTTTAAAAGTCGTAAGGGAGCTTTTGAATGACTTATGACATGTTACTTTGATGTTTTAATGATTTTTAGAACATTTAAAAAATATATAAAAATTTTTTAGCGGCCCATCGTAGGGATCCATTACCCAAAGTTGTTAAGAATTATATCTCGTACTTTATAAATAATTATCATTATAATATATAATTATGATTATTAATGTGTTACTCATAAAATAAATAATTTCTTAAAAAAGTATGTACTCAAAAATAATGGCGAGCGTTGAAAAATTAAAAAAAATGAAATTAATATGCTATTATGGGTTAATAAGCAAAGAATAAATTTTCAAAAATTTATGATATTTCATATAAAAAATTATCTATATATGGTGACGAGATGTCATGAAGGAAATCGATTCAGACTGCGCGGATAAAAAATTTCATATGAAATGGGGGATTTTATGGGGGGGGTATGGGGGGTACGGGTACGGGTGTGAAGGGGGTATTTTTAGAAGAGGGGTACAGGGGGGGGGTACGGGTCTCGGTCGGAACAATTATTAATATAGTATATTCAAAATGGGTAAATTGTAATTTTTAAATATAAATTTAAATTTAATAAATTAAAACGGCCACTAATTTGCTTGATGTTTAAATAGAATTTGATTTAGTAAGTATTCAAAAATGTCTGTAAGAAATGGCCGTTACTATGCACCAACTTCAATAAAAAGTTGGAAAGTTCGAATCCTGCTTTGGAATTTCTTTTATTTTTGTTTAAAATAAGTTCAAAATAATATTGGAACTCAAAATAAAAGAAATTCCAAAGCAGGATTCGAACTTTCCAACTTTTTATTGAAGTTGGTGCATAGTAACGGCCATTTCTTACAGACATTTTTGAATACTTACTAAATCAAATTCTATTTAAACATCAAGCAAATTAGTGGCCGTTTTAATTTATTAAATTTAAATTTATATTTAAAAATTACAATTTACCCATTTTGAATATACTATATTAATAATAATTCCAAAAAAAAAATAAGATTAGCTTACTTTTTTTATTAAATGTTATGATATAATTCAACTTCACCTCCAGAATAAGTAATTCTCATAGTTAATTAATCATTAAAATTAATTAAATCTGAAAGTTAATATTTATATTTGTTTATATAATATTCTCTTGAAAGTACGGATTGATTATAAAGTCTTTATATATTTAATCAGCAAAATAAATAATAACGCCTAACAAGAACTAGGTTACATATAAAAAATTAAAGTAAAAATTAAAATTAAGCAATTGAAATGTGCAGTCATTTATAATTTTATTATATTAAATTTATTTATTCAATGTATAAATTATTAATAAATTTTGTCTTAAATTTCTTCTCCCTTGCTGATTTCGGCAAGTAATTTTTTTAAATTTCTTTTTTTTACAATAAATTCAACTTCTGCCTAATTTTCTTGATTATTTTGTTTCTTTTTATAGGCTTTCTTTGCTTGAGATTGGGCCTTGGGTTATCCTTATACACTAACTTTTCAGCCTCTAAATTATATTTTTGAATATATTTATAAATATATTCATATAAAAGTTATTATACTAATTATATTAATAGTATTAAAACCCCAAGTCAGTTATCTACAAGATTTGGGTGCCATTAAAATTAATAAAGATAGATTTAATTATTATATAAATTTGGTTGCTTTAGTAATTTAGAAGAGGGGCCTGTAGGAGTAGTAGTAGAGGCTATTCTACTAAAGCAACCAAAATGACGAGATGCCTAATTTAATTATTATAAACTACTAGCCCTCTATAATAATACTATAGAATCCTTAAGAAAGACACAAATCCAACAGATGAACCAACTGCTCCTTATTTCTAACTCCCCACTCAGCCAGCAAGACGACCCATAGTTGCTGGAGGACCCATCAGAGGATCTACTGCTCGATAATCTTAAGTTAGATGATATCCTGCTCAGCAAGACAGCTTTTAAACAGCGCCTGGGCATTCTCATGGATAACATACAGTTCACTGATGGGAAGTTGGTGGTATATTAGGCTCGCGCTCCACGCGCTGCTATGGAACGATCGACGACGAGGCTTAGAATGGGGTTTGTAGTATTGAGAAGGAAGATGGAGGCAGCCATATTGGATTTTCTCATGATGATTCGACACACCACCAAACCATGGGAAACATCTTCGATCTCACCACGGATGTCTCAGCACCCCTATTAAGGTAAGATTCCAGCCTTATTTTTTTCACACCATATGTAGAGAAGGAACATTATCATACCTATAATAAGACTAATGCTTTGAGGTCTGAGGGTCGAGTATTTTGAATATTCCGACTTCCTGGCGTCATCAGCAAAAGTATACCTCTAATAATCTTAGTCTGGTAAACAGCTGTCTGCTCAGTTAATTGTAACTCATTAGCTCAGGCTGTGCTCTCTCGAGCGAGGTACGATACGACTATTGTTGCTTGCTAAAAACCATCGAATTCGCCTGAGTTAAGCTCTCTGTAAAATTCAACTATTAGAAAACCCCAATGTGAAGTTCTCCTAAGCTAGACATTCTGAGTGCCTCCCACTAACTAAGATCCAATCAAGAATAATGAGACCGTGGACAACATCATGAACCGAGCTGCTGATAGAGGTCAGAGCTCCCCTGTCAGTAAGCAAGGGAAGGCAGAGAGAGAACGCGTCATGAAGAGATTCAAAAAAGACCTGGCCATGCTTATGCAGAGCGCCCCCACCTCCCCCCTCAGTTCCTACAGAGATTCAAGGCCACCCTCACCAAGGACACTGTGGATTTGTTGATGAAGGAAGCATCAAAATTCAGACCAAAGGATGGAGAATGCGAAGAAATCAAGAACCTGTACCGTGAGAGGCAAGAGCAGCTCAAGACTTTGAGTGAGATATTAGCAAATTTTTGAAGTGAGTTAAATCATATTAAGTTTCAAGTAATTGCAATTTGATTAATTTATATCGTATACAAAAAATTGTAAATAACACATTTGGAGTTTTATTAGATATTCAAAACCCCAAAACCCTTTCAGTAGTTTGATTGAGTTTTTGATTGTTAAAAGTAGACTATTAGTGCATTCTTTATTAGGGTTTTAATAGGGTTTATGTAGGGGTTTAATGTTTAAATATTAGTAATTTAAGTGATTATATGCGAGGTTTGGGGTCTGTTTATGACAGTGAGTCTATAGATTTATTGTTTAAGTTGCGTTATGGATGTGATGAATATAATGATAAACTCAAGCCTATCCTTAATTACACGTCTATAGCAAGGCTAATCCATAAATCTCCTGCTACTGTGAGGTCTCACTGTCTATTAGCATTGAATTTAAAGAGATAGCAGCTTAATTCTAAGCCTAAAAGACCTCTAAAGTTTTAGCAGCATCATATTGATTATCTCATTAATGATAAGACTCTTAAATATTGGGCTCACTTCTCTCTCGCCTAAAGAGCTGTGATGTTTCATCGCCAATTTCCTGAGCTTCACATATCTGCTTAATCGATAGCTAACATATATAAAAAGAACGGAATATCTTACAAGACAGTCAATCGCATTAAGAGAGTGATTGACTTTAATGTTCCATTTTATAAGGATAATTTAAATTATATATTCGATTAAATGCAAAGGTCTTAAGAGCATAATATAAAGTTCATACACGCTGATGAAGCTGTATTTACATTCAATACCTTCATATCAAGGTCTTGGTATAAGAGGTACAGCAACATTGAAGTATATGATTAAAAGGTTAAGGTTTAAACTCATGCAATACTTGGTGGAATAAGCGAAGATAACGGCCTCGAGACTTATGTTATCCATCCTCGCTCAATAAAGACCGAATAATATATTAAGTTCCTACAATAGCTTAGAGATAAGTACGCCGACTAAGAGATTATTCTGTTTGTAGATAACTTATCTGTCCATAAAACTAAAGACACAAGGAAAGAATATGAAAGGCTAAACATAACACCTGTATTTAATGTTCCCTACAGTCCTCAGTTCAATGGAATTGAATTATATTGGGGGTTATTGAAAGGCCACTACAAGAAACTTCTACTATATCACTTGATGCACGACTTGAAGATAGATACAGTCGATTTTATTAAGAGTGCTGCTAAGAGAGTCAGCGATGATAAAGCTAAAGTATGCGCAAGAGAAGGGAGATTTTTGTGTATATAAATAAGTATTAGATTTAAACGAATGAATAAGTTCACATATTAAATTTGCCCGTAAAGGGATTTGGCTTCTCTTTCTTTTCTTCCTCTTAAGGCTTGCTTGGGCCCATGTTTCTTCTCTTAGTGCCAGCTCCTGCATCTATGTTCATCTCTTCTGGCTTTTATAAATCTTTGAAGAGCCTCTTACTCAATTCATGTTTTACTTGAGACTTTCTCTCTCTGTTTAATTTGCTGCGCTCTTTCATCAAGTATATAGCAGTACCAGGTTTTTCTATAAAGTTAGAAGACTAAGCTTACTTGAGATGAAAGGATGCTTTTGAAGTTCCTACAGCCAGGTGTCACTTATTTTAATACCTTGCTTCTCTTTTTCTTCAGGAGAGATGCTGTATCGTTTCTTATGAGCTTCTTAAATAACTTCATTTAAGTACTCAGGTTTCAGAGTTGCAAGAACACCAAAGAAGAAGTTTCTCTCTGGCAACTTATTAGAGAGCTGTAGCTTTGATGGAAGGTAGAGAGCAACGTCTGGATCACTCATAGCATCGTCATATAGGTTTGTCACTGATATTTCAGGGTAGTTAGGTATCTCTATCATCCTAATTTCATTAGACTTAAAAGCTTTTTTCTCTTCACTCAGTAAGGCTTTTAAGAATGAGATTTTAGTTCCCTCCTAAGTTGGCAAGAACAATCCAACTATAATGGATTTATTAATCTTACTTAAGAACTTACCTTGCTATACCAAATATTTATAAAGGTCCTCTTTACTTCGAAATTTTCCTATTAAATCTTGAGATTAAATTCTCTTCATTGCATCATTCATAGACTTCATCTTGCTTCCTCTTTCTAGAAATGTTAATGAAATTTAAAATTATGGATATCCATTCTAAGTTTATTAAAATCTTACTACTAAATAGGGAGGACCTACTGGAGGTCAACCTTGAAAAGATATACGGAGAAGCATTGAAAAACTTGCTCCAAGTTTCACAGATTGATTTCCATTTTTATCAAACTTTCTCCATTAAATTGCTCCTAATAATGTTTAATTATTTTAGGAGGTCCTCCAAATTAAGTTCAAACTTTATTAGGAGTTAAATTTTAAGGTTAAAACTTAATTAGGAGCATATTAAATTTAAAAATGTTTAATAACTTTACCTCCAAATTAAGTTCAAACTTGATTTGGAGGACCTCCTAGAGAAACAAAACTTCATTAGGAGTATTTTAATTTACTAAAATGTATAAAATTCTCATAAAGTATGTCAACTTACAGTCTTTTATGGTTAGTTAATTTTCTTACCTCTCAGCAAAGAATCTACCTGAATGTCTTATACTCGACTACTATAGTTTATCTAGGTAGATTTTATCATTATTATAATAAAATATATCAGAAAACTAAAATGAGGGCTAACCTTTTGAGAAGAGCGGCATTACTTGGATCATGTCAATAAATGTTATCATTCCAGCAACCAAGAAAAGTAGAGACCAGAGACGCTTGTACTCAGTGGGAGCCTACTTATGGCAACTTTGATGAGTCTAGCTTTGAGATTTAAATATAAGTTAAGTAGGAGGTTATCAAAGAAGCTGTGCAAATTGAGGAGGAGGTTTAACAACCCGCCCTAGAGCATTAATAAATCCCAGCCAAAGTTGACTATTAATGCAAAGAATGCAATAAAGTTTTCCCTTACAAGTCAACTTTTAAGAGACATTTGAGAGATATACACAACGATATGCCCAGGTTATATCTCAAGCATTAAAAGGAAGATGGGAAGTATGTCTTTGAGTTCTGTGAGAAGCTATATTCTCATACTAGAGACCTCAAAGTGCACTTAAAGAAAAAGCACAATTAAGGTTTTGTCTTTATTCATGAACCTACAGGAATAGATTCCTCTAAAAGAGAAGATCAAGAAACCCAGTGGAGTCTAGATTTAAGTAAATATAAAGAAAGCAGTCTAGAACTTTCCAGTCTCTGAGATCAATAAAATCATGGTTAAAATAGAGGCAATGAAGATTCCATATTAAAAATTATTGAGTTAGATTCTTGCCTAGAAAGCTACCTCACTCTTGAAGATAAAATAGAGAAGAGAGTCATTACTGATGACTAATATGCTTATAAGATATATCCTTTCAATTACTTCCTTGCTGATGACAAGTTCCAAATGGAATTTGGTAATGAGTATTATGCTCTTTAAAAGTCAAAGTTGAATGAGTGTAGGCATCATCTAGCTTGATGCTATTTTACTTGGTAAAGATCATGTGGTCTTCAGGCTTCCTTTACTTGAAATGACTTACAGATAATTCTTATCTGACAATAGATGTCAGAGATAAATTGGCTAGATTGTATAGCAGATAGTTGAGGGGATTGAAGAGCTTCACAAGCTAGGTTATGTTCATAGAGACTTAAAGCCAGAGAATATCATGTTGAACTTTTAGCCTCTAGAGTTTATATTATCGACTTCAACAGAGCTCAAAGAGTGCAAGCCTCTGCATTAGGAAATGTATACGGCACTCCTGGATATTTCCCAGAGAGATAGGATTGGAGAGATGGAGACACTTAATGGGATATCTGGGCTCTAGCAGTGTTAATAATGAGAGTGACATGCCAAGAAACGATTACTTTAGCTGCAGGGGTGAGAGAGATTCTAAGCAGAGAATCAAACAATATCTCGATAAAAATAAAATAAATGGAGGTCTCAGAGAACTTGCATACTCAACTATTATCAAGCCAAGCTAAGAGAATTAACAAACAATAGAAACAATCAACATCATCTTAGAAAGATAAAATTCAGAGAACTGGCACATGACTCTAAGCTTATGTTTGTGTGAGATATTTTAAAAACTCGCTTGTTATACTCACTTAAATTACTAATATTTAAACATTAAACCCCTACATAAACCTATTAAAACCCTAATAAAGAATGCACTAATAGTCTACTTTTAACAATCAAAAACTCAATCAAACTACTGAAAGGGTTTTGGGGTTTTGATTGTAGTTTCAGATAATTATAAAATATAAATAATATATTTTTATTTTTTAAAAAAAAAAACAGTATTTTTAAAATGGAAAATTAATTTATTAAAATTAATAATATTTTTTTAATTATTCCTTTATAATATTAATTATTAATAAAATAATTTACTATATGCAAGGATCTACTCCGCCAATATGATCGTTTGTCAAAACATGGAATATCCTTGGAATTGCACCTCTTTTCTATTATTTTTTTATCTATATTCTTCAATAAAATAACTAGAGGTTCAAATAGATCATCTGTAATTATAAATAAAATATATTTTTAAAATTAAGTATAGATAAATCAATCTCATAGAAAAAATTTATAATAAAAAGTAATATATTGAATGTTAAGAATTAAATAAACTAGTAATTTAAAATGTGGAAAAAATTAATTTTAATTTAAATTTATAGGTTTTTTTTCAATTTCTTATACGTACTTTTAAAATAATTTAAATTTTTTACTCAAATTTGCTTTTTAATTTAAACTAATTTTTTATAAAATAAATGTAGGAGAATCAAAAAATTAATTTTAATCTAATCCTGCATATTTTCATAACAATTTTAATAGATTTTAATATTAACATTTTTATCATAATTTAAAACAGGTATGAATATGTTGTTTAAAATTATTTATTTTCAATTATAATACCGTACTTGCCGCTTTTGAAGATTC
Organism: Oxytricha trifallax; assembly: GCA_000711775.1. Classification (NCBI taxonomy): domain Eukaryota; phylum Ciliophora; class Spirotrichea; order Sporadotrichida; family Oxytrichidae; genus Oxytricha; species Oxytricha trifallax. The sequence goes on along the minus strand of ARYC01004211.1, from coordinate 11,277 downwards.
CTTCTTTCCAATGCCGTCGACGAAAATTTTGACGCTAAACTCATAAAATTAATTATATTTAATAATAATATATGGATTATTTTCAAATTAATTTTTTCTAAATAATTTAATTCTTAATTATAGATTTTTTTATTAATTTTAAAATTAATGTAATTATTAATTTTTTTAAATTGAAAATATATTTAAATCTAAACTACATTTAACAATTTTTTTATAAAATCCTGTGTATATATATATATATATATTAATTCTATGATAATAAAATATATTAATATATGATAAAATATTTTTTTTTTGTTTCGTAATTTAACCTTCTAACTTTCGAATAGTGATGAAGTTTACTTTCAATCCCAATTTTATTATCTAATTAGAAATTCTGTTTGGAAAATTTATTTCTTGGTCTATAAATAAATTCTATCACATATTAATATAAATAATTAAAGAGATCTTAAAATCAGGATTACTAAAAATTGAAATTAGTAAAAAATATAAGTTTTATATGAATAAAAAATTGTTCCTAAACTTAACAAATATTACTAAAGTATAATGATTTGGGGTAATTCAAAAATAAATAAATAACTGTAATTGTATATATTATTAACTGCCACTAATTACACAGGCTTTAATCATAAATTGATATAGAGCACTTTTAATTGTAATCAGTTATATTTAAAAAAATTATGACTAAATTTTAGAATTATACACATTCTACAGTTTGATGTTTTTTTAGTTTTAAAAGTATTAAGGCTTACTTTTAAATTCATTCAAATTGTTAAATGTATTTCTTTAAGGAATTAGTTTGTTTTAAAATGAATTGTAAAAAATGGAGAGTGCTTAGTATTATTTAAATTTAAACTATTTATAAAAACAAGATGAATTATGAAATGAATGATAAAGCATTCTTAAATATTTTTGCTCATGATAAAAGAATGGATTAGTGACACTTTCATTACTAATGGAAAAACAGAATTAGAAGATGGAGGAGAAACCTAACGAATGCCATCTATTTGTTCTCTAGATTCAGACAGATGATGAAAATGAGTCTACACAATAGTAATCGAAGAAGTTTCCGCTAATACTACAAGATTCAGTCATTCTCTTATTTTCCATTGCTCTGCTGATAAGCCGTCGAGATAGAAACTATCAATCAAAACCCCATAACCCCTTAATGAAATTTATAAGTGCTTTGATTTGTAGAGAATTTGTTAGGAGTTGGAGTTATTAATTAAATGCGAGACAAAAATAGCAAGCTTTTGGGGTCTATTTATGATGAAGAGTATATAGATTTAGTGTTTAAACTGCGTTATGGATGTGATTTAACAGTGAATAAATCAAACCAGTACTCAATTATAAGTCAATTGCACTGCTCTTAAAGCGAAGTCCATCAAATGTTCACTCCCACTGCTTGAAAGCTGTGTAATTAATGCAATAATAGCTGAATTCTTAGCCTTAGAGGAAGTCAAACTTTCTATAGAAGCATATTGACTATCTTATTAATGAAAAAACTTTGAAGTATTGGGCTCACTTCTCTCTTGACCAACGAGCTATTATGTTTCACCGCCAGTTCCCTGAGTTGAAGATCTCTGCATAGTCTGTTGCTAACATTTATAAACGAAATGGTATCTCTTACAAAGGTGTGAATCGTATCAAGAGAGTGATTGATTTCACTCTGCCATTTTACAACAACAACTTAAATTTTATTTATAATTAAATGTAGAGAGCCTAATATAATAATATTAAGTTTATTCATGCTGACGAGGCTGTATTTACCTTCAACACTTTCATCTGGATGTCTTGATATAAGAAGCATAGTAATATAGAGGTATATGATTAAAAGGTCAAGGTCTAAACAATGAAAATTCTTGGAGGAATTAGCAAGGACTTTGGTTTAGAAACTTATGTTATTCATCCTCGCTCTATTAAGACAGAGCAGTATATAAATTTCTTAGAACAGCTGAGAGAGAAGTACCCTGAATAATAGATTATACTGTTTGTTGATAATCTTTCTGTTCATAAGACTAAAGAAACAAGAAAGAGTTATGAACAACTTAGAATAACGCCAGTGTTTAAAGTACCTTACAGTCCAAAGCTTAATGGAATTGAGTTCAACTGGGGTATATTAAAAGACCATTACAAGAAACTGCTGCTCTACCACTTGATGCATGACCTACCTATCGATACAGTAGACTTTATTAAAAGCTCAGCGAAGAGAGTAGATAATTAATTAGCTTAAAAGTGTGCTAAAGAAGGGAGAGTGAATGTATATAAATAAGTTTTGTAGTTAAGTTAATGAATGTATAAGTCACATTAAAAATTCTTAGAGGGAGCTGGATTCTTTTCTTCTATTTCTTGCTTCCCCCTCCTAAGTTTCTTCTCTTGCTGCCAGCTCCAGCATCTACGTTCATTGACTCTGGAGGCTAAATATTTGAATAAAGTCTCTTGCTAATTTCATACTTTGTCTGAGACTTTCCCTCTCTGTGAAGCTTGCTCTATTCCTTCATCAAGAAGATGCCAGTAACAGATTTTTTTTTATAAAGAGTTAAGCTACAAATCTTACTTGAAATAAGGGTGCTTCTGCAGCTCTGATAGCCAGCTCTCACTTATCTTGATCCCTTGTTTGTCCTCATCTTCTGAAGAGATGCTGTACGTTTTCTAATGGGATTCTTGAATAATTTCTTTCAAGTAATCACTTTTAATTGTTGCAAGTATGCCAAAAAAATAGTTTATTTCAGGAAGTTTATTTGACAGCTGCTTCTTAGTAGGCAGGTACTGCGAAATCTCTGGGTCATTGATAGCATCATCATATAAATTAGTTACTGAAATCTCTGGATAGTTTGGAATCTCTGCAAACTTTACATCTTAAGTTTTCAATTCTTTCTTCTCTTCGCAGGGTATAGCTCTTAGAAATGAAATTTTAGTAACTTCCATCGTTGGGAGGAACAAACCAACTACATAATCAAGATTAGCTACTATGAGTTCATTACCTTTCTGCACCAGGTAGCGATGCAAATCCTCCTTGCTTTAAAATCTTTGAATAAATTCTTGTGCTTGTACTCATTTCAATGCATCATTCATTGACTCCATCTTATTTAAAGATCTAAGAAATGATATTCAAATTTAAGTTTATTGATTTCAAGTATTTATCTCTGGAAAACTTACCATTAAATATGGGCATCCTATAGGAGGTCAACCTCTAAGAAGGATATGGAGAAAGTTTTGAGAACTGGTTTCAAACTTGAGAGATTGATATCAATTTCTACTGTTATTGTTCCATATTTTTAAATTTTAAATTAGTACGTTCTTTATTAGGAGCAGCTCCTAAAATGCTATTACTTAATTAGGAGAATTAATTTATGCTAGTACTTAATTAGGAGCACCCTAATTTTAATCATAAAATCACAAAATACCTCCTAAAGCAGTACTTACTAAATCAGGTGCACCTTCTAAATTGGTACGTGCTGTAATCAACTTATTATTGATCGATACAATGGTTACTTTCTCACCCATATTTAGAGCTGGATCGTCTCTTACTGCTCATTTTTCTCCTCTAATACTCTAAAAACTTCCCTTAAAACTTGTAGGCTTGCAAAGATCTCATAAAAGCTCTCAGTTATAGAGGCAGTTTTATAATTTAAAATTCAAATTTAAATATGAGCGCTAATAAGCGCTAATATTTTAAGAAAAACAACAGCACTTCCATCAAACTAAATGAGTCTTACCTTTGGCAACAATAAAAAGTGTGATAGCTGCGAGAAGAACTCTCACAGAGAACTACCAGAGCTATCACTTGAAGTCTCTGTTATTAAAATAGAAATTGATAATAGAAAATAAATGGCAAACAAGTTTGTGGGAGACAGAGAGGAGGAGAAAGGTATTAATGAAATTCCTATACAAACTGAAGAAACAGAATTATACTTTTGTGAGCTGTGTGAGAGAGATTTTGCTCATAAATCAAGCTGGTATATACATATCAAGGATCATAGAGAAGCCAAGTCTACTGTATACTTAAAGCATGAAAATATCGATGGGAAGTATGATTGCTTTGAGTGCAATAAGTAGTACTCTCATACGAGAGACTTGAAGAAACATCTTTTAAGCTCACAAAAAAGACATAGAAATTGAAAAGCTTGTAGTAGAGTTGAAGCTTCTCAACAAAAGAAAATCGAGGGAATATTCTAAAGTGGCAGTACCTAACTTAGCTATTGAGTTAGAGTACGTAAAGAAGGCACACACCAACTAACCTCTGAAATTACAAAAATTATGATCAAAATTCAATACAAGAAAATTCCATTTCTTGCGTAGATAGATTTAGATACTTCTCTTTAAAGTTATTTTATTATAGAGGACTCCTTTGATAAGAAAGTAATCAATGATCATCAATATGCTTACAATGTTTATCCTTTCAACTATATCTTAAGTGATGATAAATATTAGATGTAGTTTACTAACGAGTATCAAGTACTCACTCAAGCAAAATTTAAAGAGTGTAAGTACTTAATCAAGCTAGATGCTGTTCTACTTGCCAAAGAGCATGCTGCTTTCAGACTCTCACTCTATGAAATGACCCTCAGAGATTTCATTAGTGATCAAAGGAATCATAAGTAGCTTGCTTTGATAGAAACTTAAAGCTTAGAAGAATAAGAGAGCTACATAAGTTAGGCTTTTTTCACAGAGATTTTAAGCCTGAGAATATTATGATAAACTTTTCACCTGAAAGAGTGACAATTATTGACTTAAACAGGGCATTAAGAGTGGAAGTATCAAGGCAAGGAAGTGTAATGGGAACTCCAGGCTATTATCCAGAAATAGAAGACTGGAGAGACGGAGACTTTCAATGGGATTTGTGGGCAATGGCAGTATTAATAATAGATTGCGATATGCCACGCAAAGATTATTATCAACAAGGTGTGAAAAGGATACAAAGCAAAGAATAAAGTTATTTATAGATAAAACAAGAGTATCTCAAGCAATGAAATAGATGGCAGAGTAGGTAATAATCAAGCAAAACTCACGATCATACATATCAATAGAGCAAATAGAATAATGGTTGAGTAAAATAAACTACAGACCTCTTCCACATGATTCAAAAGTACATTTTGAGTGAATAAATTAAATACATTTACTAAATATTTCACATTAAAACCTATTAATAACCCCAACCCCTAACAAATTCCCTACAAATCAAAGATTTTATAAACCTCATTAAAAGGTTTTGGGGTTTTGAATGCGCGCGAAATCAGATGGACTTGATTTTTGCAAAGACTATTTCAGCAAAAGTGATTATCTTGGCAATAAGGCGTTGGCAAAATTCAATCTAAGCTCTCTGTAATTGGCAAAGTAAAAATATGGAAGCTTTATAATCAAGATAAACTTGATCTTTTATGCGGAGACAGTGAGCATTTCTAAAGTTTCATAGCATTCTAAAAAATACATGCCAGAATTTAGGGAAGTAAGAACGTATCGAAGAGGACTTCTACAAAATCTAACGAGATCACTGGCTTATTCAAGCATCTCATTAGAACATAGCAAATTGAGAACGCCGATGACAAGTACGAAATGTATCAGGACGATGATGAAATCTGTGAATAAATCGTGCAGAATCACAAGGCTCTGCGGAGATGAGCAGGCAGATACTAACAGTAATCATACGCAGTGACGCGGAGTGCTATTCAAACTGATTAGCCACGAGTGGTTTAAATGTAATTACTTTAAATTATTAAAATAATACTAATCACTCTCCATTTTGTACAATATATTTTAAAACAAACTGATTCCTTAAAGCAGTACAATTAACAATTTGAATGAATTTAAAAGTAAGCCTTAATACTTTTAAAACTAAAAAAACATCAAACTGTAGAATGTGAACAATTCTAAAATCGAGTCATAATTATTTTTAATATAACTGATTACAATTAAAAGTGCTCTATATCAATTTATGATTAAAGCCTGTGTAATTAGTGGCAGTTAATAATATATACAATTACAGTTATTTATTAATTTTTGAATTTCCCCAAATCAATTATACTTTAGTAATAATAAAATATTTTATTGAGCTTAGAGGTATTACAATCATAGATTTAATGCTAATTGCTCTTAATAAAGGATTTAATTATTCTAATTAAGAGATTTGTCAATTTTAAAAGAATTAAAAGGTTGTATGTCTTTTATCAAATATTAATGAGTTAGGCTAATGATATTTAGTGTTAAAAACTATAATAAAATTAAAAATGCTTACAAAAGAGTCATGATTACCATTTAAATATAATAAAATTAGTTAGTTAGTAAGTTATTAGGTAATTAATATTAAGGAGAATTAATACTGAAGGTAATCTTCCTCCCTCCCCTCTGGAAGCATCAGGTGTGGTCACCACCAAACTCGACCGTAGTCCAAACATGTGTCCTTTCTTACACGTAACCACTCCGTATTTCCAAATAGGGTCATGAGTTTGCTGCCATTTAACGTCATACTAGCTCCGGACGAGTATCCCGTGCTTTTTTTATCATGTACATACACTAAAGAACCCTGCGATATTCCGTGCTTTTTAAATTGTACAAATATCAGCGAACCCTGGGTTTCGAACCCCATACCCTATCAGAATTGGTCAGTCGATCAACCGTCTGGACAGTAGATCCTTAAAACACATAATAAAATTATACTTATAAATTTTTAACTTTTTCAACTATTTAATATATGATATAATATAATTATATAATCCTTAAAGAGTCACAATACTCATTGAACTAGGATTTGAAGTACCTTTTATTTTAATGTTTTTTAGATGCTCAACTTATATTATAAGTTACATTATATCATATATCAAGAGCATTTGATTGCGTTCTTTAAATAAATACAAGCAAAACTTAATTTAATTTTGTGGTAAACTAACATTTAAATTTGAACTGGTCTTTGGCTAACATCTTGATTCAGGAGGAGACTAGGATAGCGGAAGTAGGTTTTTCGGAGTTTTCTACTACTTGACTGCATTGCCAACTCACTCAGATACGTCACTACTAAGATTGATGGTTTGATTTTAGTATTAACTGGTCAATGAAAAGTATATTTGAATCTTATATCGTTAAACATAAGTTTGAGCTGAGTTGATATAATGGCAAAAAAATTTAAATGTAATATAAAATAGTGAATTGTAACTTTTTGGTCATATCGTTTTGAAAAGGACATTGTGTATAAAGTTATATATTATCATTAAAATAAATAAATAAGAATCAATTTTTTGGGAAACATAAACGAAACAAATTACAATTAAATCTAAAATAATTTAAATATTATAAATTGAACAAATGATTTTTACATAATTTAATATGGTTTGTTCATTTTTCTAAAAATTCATACTTTTTAATTATTTGCATTATTTCTAATAAGCAGTAAAACTATTTTTTTAAAAATTATGATATAAAAATATCAAATAAATTAGAAATTTTTTAACTCAGGGTAGTACTATTTTTGTAATATCATAAAAAATAACTCGACTCCTTAAATGTTTATTTAAATAGGTATTTGTCCTGCAAAATATTCGTACCAAATTGTATTAATATTGATATTGAGGAATTTAAACGTTATGAAGAGAAATAAATATATTCAATATTAATTTTTTTTATTAAAAAGTTTTTTTTACTCTTAATAAATGTAAATATTAATTTTAATCTTTTATAGTATCTACTTAAGTAAAATAATAAAATCATTGATTTAAAGAAGTTTGAGAAATTAATTAACTTTTAGGATTTAAAATTGAATACTACTATCAAGGATAGATGAAATTATCTTAAATAATACTTACCATTGGTGAGATTAGAACTCTATTCAAAACCCCAAAACCCTTTCAGTAGTTTGATTGAGTTTTTGATTGTTAAAAGTAGACTATTAGTGCATTCTTTATTAGGGTTTTAATAGGGTTTATGTAGGGGTTTAATGTTTAAATATTAGTAATTTAAGTGAGTATAACAAGCGAGTTTTTAAAATATTTCACACAAACATAAGCTTAGAGTCATGTGGCAGTTCTCTGAATTTTATCTTTCTAAGTTGATGTTTGATTGTTTCTATTATTTGTTAATTCTCTTAGCTTGGCTTGATAATAGTTGAGTATGCAAGTTCTCTGAGACCTCCATTTATTTTATTTTTATCGAGATATTGTTTGATTCTCTGCTTAGAATCTCTCTCACCCCTGCAGCTAAAGTAATCGTTTCTTGGCATGTCGCTCTCTATTATTATTACTGCTAGAGCCCAGATATCCCATTAAGTGTCTCCATCTCTCCAATGCTCTCTCTCTGGGAAATATCCAGGAGTGCCGTATACATTTCCTTATGCAGAGGCTTGCACTCTTTTAGCTCTGTTGAAGTCAATAATATAAACTCTAAGAGGTTGAAAGTTCATTATGATATTCTCTGGCTTTAAGTCTCTATGAACATAACCTAGCTTGTGAAGCTCTTCAATCCCCTCCACTATCTGCTATACAATCTAGCCAATTTATCTCTGACATCTATTGTCAGATAAGAATTTTCTGTAAGTCATTTCTAGTAATGGAAGCCTGAAGTCTACATGATCTTTACCAAGTAAAATTGCATCAAGCTATATGATATGCCTTCACTCATTTAACTTTGCCTTTTAAAGAGCATAATACTCATTTGCAAATTCCATTTGGAACTTGTCATCAGCAAGGAAGTAATTGAAAGTATTTATCTTATAAGCATATTATTCATCAGTAATGACTCTCTTCTCTATTTTTTCTTCAAGAGTGAGGTAGCTTTCTAGGCAAGAATTTAAGTCAATAATTTTTAATATGGGAATCTTTATTGCCTCTATTTTAACCATGATTTTATTTATCTCAGAGACTGGAAAGTTCTTGACTGCTTTCTTCATTTTAACTTACTTCTAGACTTCAACTCTTAGAGACTCCACTGGGTTTCTTGATCTTCTCTTTTAGAGGAATCTATTCCCTGTTGGTTCATGAATAAAGACAAAACTTTAATTGTGCTTTTTCTTTAAGTGCACTTTGAGGTCTCTAGTATGAGAATATGGCTTCTCACAGAACTCACAGACATACTTCCCATTTTTCTTTTAATGCTTGAGATATAACCTTGGCATATCGTTGTGTATATCTCTCAAGTGTCTCTTATAAGTTGACTTGTAAGGGAAAACTTTATTGCATTCTTTGCATTTATAGTCAACTTTGGCTGGTATTTATTAATGCTCTATGGCGGGTTTTTTAATCTCCTCCTCAATTTGTACAGCTTCTTTGATAACCTCCTACTTGACTTATATTTAAATCTCAAAGCTAGACTGGTCAAAGTTGTCATAAGTAGGCTCCCACTGAGTACAAGCGTCTCTGGTCTCTACTTTTCTTGGTTGCTGGAATGATAACTTTTATTGACATGATCCAAGTAATGCCGCTCTTCTCACAAGGTTAGCGCTCATTTTAGTTTTCTGATATATTTTATTATAATAATGGTAAAATCTACTAGATAAACTTATATATTTGAGTATAAGACACTCTGGTAGATTCTTTGCTGAGAGGTAAGAAAATTAATTAATCATAAAAGACTGTAAGTTTACATATTTTATGAGAATTTTATTCGTTTTAGTAATTTAAAATACTCCTAATGAAGTTTTGTTTCTTTAGGAGGTCCTCCAAATCAAGTTTGAACTTAATTTGGAGTTAAAATTTTTAAGCATTTTTAAATTTAATCTGCTCCTAATTAAGTTTTACCTTAAAATTTAACTCCTAATAAAGTTTGAACTTAATTTGGAGGACCTCCTAAAATAATTAAACATTTTTAGGAGCAATTTCATGGAGATAGTTTGATAAAAATGGAAATCAATCTGTGAAACTTGGAGCAAGTTTTTTAATGCTTCTCTTCATATCTTTTCAAGGTTGACCTCCAGTAGGTCCTCCCTATTTAGTAGTAAGATTTTAATAAACTTAGAATGGATATCCATATTTTTAAATTTCATTAACATCTCTAGAAAGAGAAGCAAGATGGAGTCTATGAATGATGCAATGAAGAGAATTTAATCTCAAGATTTAATAGGAAAATTTCGAAGTAAATAGGACCTCTATAGATATTTAGTATAGCAAGGTAAGTTCTTAACTAAGATTAATAAATTCATTATAGTTGGATTGTTCTTGCCGACTTAGGAGGGAACTAAAATCTCATTCTTAAAAGCCTTACTGAGTGAGTGAAGAGAAAAAAGCTTTTAAGTCTAATGAAATTAGGATGATTGAAATTCCTAACTTCCCTGAAATATCAGTGACAAACCTATATGACGATGCTATGAGTGATCCGGACGTAGCTCTCTACCTTCCATCAAAGCTACAGCTCTCTAATAAGTTGCCAGAGAGAAACTTCTTCTTTGGTGTTCTTGCAACTCTGAAACCTGAGTACTTAAATGAAGTTATTTTAAGAAGCTCATAAGAAACGATACAGCATCTCTCCTGAAGAAAAAGAGAAAAAAGGTATTAAAATAAGTGACACCTGGCTGTAGGAACTTTAAAAGCATCCTTTCATCTCAAGTAAGCTTAGTCTTCTAACTTTATAGAAAAACCTGGTACTGCTATATACTTGATGAAAGAGCGCAGCCAATTAAATAGAGAGAGAAATTCTCAAGTAAAACATGAATTGAGTAAGAAACTCTTCAAAGATTTATAAAAGCCAGACGAGATTAACATAGATGCAGGAGTTGGCACTAAGAGAAGAAACATGGGCCCAAGCAAGCCTTAAGAGGAAGAAAAGAAAGAGAAAAAAAAGCCAAATCCCTTTACGGGCAAATTTAATATGTGAAATTATTTATTCGCTTAAATCTAATACTTATTTATAAACACAAAATCTCCCTTCTCTTGCACATACTTTAGCTTTATCATCGCTGACTCTCTTAGCAGCACTCTTAATAAAATCGACTGTATCTATCTTCAAGTCGTGCATTAAGTGATATAGTAGAAGTTTCTTGTAATGGCCTTTCAATAACCCCCCCAATATAATTCAATTCCATTGAGCTGAGGACTGTAGGGAACATTAAATACAGGTGTTATGTTTAGCCTTTATATTCTTTCCTTGTGTCTTTAGTTTTATGGACAGATAAGTTATCTACAAACAGAATAATCTCTTAGTCGGCGTACTAATCTCTAAGCTATTGTAGGAACTTAATGTATTATTCGGTCTTTATTGAGCGAGGATGGATAACATAAATCTCTAGGCCGTTATCTTCGCTTATTCCACCAAGTATTGTATGAGTTTAAACCTTAACCTTTTAATCATATACTTCAA
>ARYC01004210.1:0-14823 GCA_000711775.1 Oxytricha trifallax | reverse complement strand
TGTAAAATAATAAAAGATAAAGTTTTCAAATATATTTGTAGCATAGAAAAGATAATAAACATTTAAGAATAAAATATATAAATATATATTTTTAAATAATAAATCCCTGATATGCTTGAAAGTTATGAATATTTGATAGAAGAGGAAATAAAATAATTAAAATTAAACTTTGATTAATTATAAATTAAGGAATGCAATCAAGCTGTAAAAAACAGTAAAGCAATATAAAAATAAAATTTAATAAACATTTCTCATTAAGGTTATCCTAAAAAATATTAGAGCAGTATAAATAAAAAATTAATAATCGTTCTTAAATTGTCATTTATTTTTTTAAAAAATAAAATATCATTTTATTATGCATTACAGTAGGAAATATATTAGATCTTTATTTAGTTATTCCTACCTTTTTTTAATATTGATTTTATAATTATCTATAAAATTCAATTTCAAATATATATTTAAATAAGTTAATATACATAAGTTTTTACAATAAAATGCAAATTTGACGATAATTATAATATTTTTTTGAAGAAATTTAATAATAATATTTTTAATTTAATAATATTATTTTAAATCATCTTTTAAATTAAATTATTTATAATGAAAGATCGTTTAGGCATGATGCATCAATTTTAAGTATGAAAAATTTCTTGAAAATTTAATTATTTGTGATTTAGTTTTGTATATTCCAACTAAACTTAAAATTAATTTAAGACTTTAGTTCTTTCTATTCTAATATTTCCACGCTTATTTTATATAATTCGTAGTACTTATTCAAAAACTCTAAGATACTTTAATTCAATAAAGTATTTTAATAAAGTTTAAATCTATCAATATCATTACTACTTGGATATATTAAGTTTGGTAAATTAGATTTATTAACAAATATAGTTTAAATTTTTATAAAATAACTTAATTGAATGCACTCATTTTATTAAGGTAAAGATATTGCAGGAATCAATATTATTTGAGAAATATAATTAATTACTTTATTTTAAAGTTTAAATTTTTTCTCCAAAAGTTTTTTAATGCATTACAGATTAATTTTAATGTAGATCCTCTGATTTTAAGCTGAATTTGTATTAAAATTAATATATTGAATCATCTTTTAAGTGAGTTATTTCTAATTTGATCAAACTCCAAGAAGCAGATAGTGACTTTTACATATTTTCTTTATTAAGTCAAGATATTTTCTATAATGAAATATAATTAAATCATTCTTTTTGAGTTCTTATAAGTATGTTTAATTTAAAGTTTTAAAAGAATTTTTTTAAGAAAAATATATCATGAATTATTAAAAATTAAAAAATTTAGTTTTTTTCCAATATAAGTTGTATTTTTATAATAATTACTATAAATTAGAATACTAATTTATATAAATATCTTAAGAGAATAAAATTTTAGATAAAAAATTAAAATCATATTTTCTTTTTATTTTTCTAAGTATAATTCCTAAAAATTTTCAAAATAATTTGTAATTCAGCACTAACATACTATACTTAATCAGCATAAAGTGTAAGTGAATAGAAAGTATTTTACATTGCTTAAATTGCTTTTTCTAAATCTAATTAACATATATAGTGGACATTTACATTAAGATTACTATTATGTTTAAGTTCACTTAAAAATCTAAGATCAACTTGAGTTCTTTTAGATACTGTGATTGTAAGATATTGTAAATTGGTAAATTTTGGGAAGAGAAAGTAATAAATTCCTGTCTATGAAATATATGATACTTTATGATCCATGCATTCCATGTCAAATTTATGAATTTTATTTTCAATAAGTTCTACTGTTTACAATTAAGTTAGAAAATGCTAAGATCTGGCAATTTTGTTAAAATATTCGCTTATCTTTGAATTTTTTATAACAAGTGTCTAAAGCCTATACAAATTTGCCAGCATAGGACAATCAACAAAGATACAATCTTTTATGATTAAGCTTTTAACATGAGAATAGTGATACTTTGGATCAATTTATAATTCATATGGATCTTAAAATTACTATTTAGCAGAATCTTATCCGATATTTATAAATTTATTACCAATGACACATTTTTCCTTTAAATATAAATATAGAAATTTATTTAATAGAGGATATAAATTAGAAAATGAGAATGTAAATTTTGTATGCTTCAAGGTTAATTTTTTGAATTATATTTTCTCAAAATTTAGAATTAAATATGAATTTTTAATTTTCATGTCATTCATTTTTGAGCATTATTTAAATTTGAGATTAATTATAACTTTATTATATTTTGATTACTAATCTATGATGCTTAATAAATAAAATAGATTATCGAAATGATCTTGTGATAATTTAAACTTAAAAACTATTGTGAAGCAATTAGTTAAGTTAATAATTTCCTCACATTTAATTCTGTAATTAAAATTATTGTAAATATAAACTTTAAATTCTTCTTTGAGAGATTATCTGTAAAGTTCTAAATTTTATATTTCATGATTTTCGTATTTATTTAGTTTTATCATTATTTCATAGCATTTGTTCAAATTCAAATATGAATATATAAGTAATCTTAAATTTTTGAAAATTCTTGGGAATGTAATTTATTTTTTAGCTATTTATGGTTATGGAACGATATTTTCCTCAATTTTTATGTTTTATATTTCTATGCTACTTGTATTAAAGATTTTCTTACTTTTAATTGTTATTTTTTATACTTTTGTGTTCTCTTCAGTATTTTATTGACTCATTGTTTAAATTTAATTTAATTTTATAATTTTACCAAAATGATTTTTTTTATAAAATTTGTTTATGTTTAATGATATTGTATAAAATTTATGATTTAGTTGAATATCTGGTTTTATTAAGGTATTAAATTGATTATTCTTTATATTCTTATAATTTTATTTATTATAATTTTTAATATAATATAATATAATTTTATTCGAAAGAAATATAATTTTACTTCAATTTATTATATTAATAATATATATTCCAATTTAATGGAAATTAAATTTGACAAGAATTGATAAACATATAGAAGATCGTTTTAAATATCGAATATATATATAAATATATACAATTTAGTAATTAAATGCAGTTTTAATAATATTGCTGAATTGTTTGTTATTCAATGTAAAATAAGTATTTATTTTAATATTAAGATGCTATTAATCATAACTTACCAATAAATTTCTTTAATAAATGATTTTAAATATATATTTTAAAACAAAAAGGATATTTATTACTAATTTGTTAGAGTTTATAATAAAGTATTTTAATACTTAATCTTACATGTTAATTATAAAAGCAAACTATTTAATAATTGATTGAATTTAATTAAAATATTGCTCAAAATTTAAAATGAAAAATTAAAACTAATCAATAAGCAAATTTAATTGATTAAATCATCTTATTTAATAATGACAATGAGAATTAATAGAAGTTTTTTCTACATTTAACTTATTATTTACAATTATATGTAAAATTTAAAGTTAAGTAATAATGATAATTATTATGGCCAATTTTAGTTGGAAATTTGATTTAAAAATAAATTTAGGAAAAATAATCAAGCAATAATAATACTAAATTTAAGAATTCTAAAGATAATAAATAAAATATTTCAACTAATTTTTCTAATAAAAATTTAATTAAGTATTTAAACTCAATAAAATATGTGGGTAAACAATAAGTATCTCCTAAGGAGATGTGATTAGACATTTTAATAGTTTATTATATAACGTTAAAAATGGCAATTTTTATATTCTTTACTATTTTGTGCTTGGGAATATACAGATATCATTGCTCTGCTTTTATAACTTCTTCTTAGATTTGAAAAATGTATTAAAAACCCATCAAAGATGTTCAAATAATAGCTCCACTAACATTGGATTATGTGGACCAAAAGATTTTCTCCTCAATTACTAATTAGTGACTGAATCTTTCAGTTACCCTGAAAAGAAAAACCATTTTTGTTGCACCGCAAGTAGCTGCTTTTTCATTTTAACATTAGTGATATATATTTATCCTTTATAACTACTTCTATTTAAAAACTACAAAAGATTAGTTTATTAAAAATAATCGAAATTGTAATTTATTTTTTGTAGAAATGGTTTATTAGAGTTAACATTAGTAATTTTATTAAAAAATGATTCACAAAAAAATATATCAAATAAATGTTACATTAAAAAAAATATAAATGAAATTTATTATTTTTAATTTTAAAGAACGATTTAATCATTAATTCTGTTTAATTAAAAGAAAATTTAATGATTAATTTGGGAATTCTTAAATTTCAATTTAAATTTTTCTTATTTTGTTTTCCAATTAAATTTTAGTTGAAAATTCTAGTGCCATTAATTAAAAGAATTCCTTATCTTTTTGTTCTATTGTTCGCACGATTATTCAAAACACAAATCCTTTCTCAAAAAAATTATAACATTTCTTTCAGAGATTTAAATAAAATGGAAAATAATGATATATATAACTTTCTAAGTAATAGATTTATAAAATGATAATATTTTTTCTTAAATAAGTTGTAATTAATAATTAATTTTTTAAAAGTTTTTCATTAAATTTTTCAATTTTTTTATTTTTTAAATTCCTTATTTTTTTTTCCTTCTATATGCAATATTAATACAACTAATTTTTTGTACAAAATTAAGGTTTTAATTACAGAAATTCAAATATTATATAAAATTTTAATACAAAAAATGATCATTTTAAAATACTGTTAAAATTCTTATTTATTTTTTGATTATTAAATAAACAATTACTTCTATTTAAATTATACTTTAATATTTCATAATGTGTTTAATATTTTAATAAATTTCAAATTAAATTCTATCCACTAATATTTAATCTTCTTCATAATATTTGTTTAATAAATCAATCAAACTTAACTTAAAGGATTTATTTCCTATTTAATTAAATTTGTCTATATCATCCATTAATTGTATTTATGAAGTTTGAAAATGTAAAAATAATAAGTTACCAGAAAATGAGCTTTTAAGCAATTTCTGCACATTAAGCATCTTGTTCATCATAACAGTAACTCCTAAGTTTTTATTATCGACTTCCCTTAGTACAGAGAATATATTATGATTATTTGTTTCGTCGATAGTAATAGTAACCCTTCCTAGGTTTTAAAATCTAGTAGTGAAGAATTATCTGCAAATTACTTGTGTAGGAAATTTAAAACATTGTCTTATTTCATCCTAAAAATAAAAATCTCTTTTATTTAAAAATTCTACTAATCAAATTTGTTTCAATTTATTCATGCTATTTGAAAGAGTCATTATAAAAACTGACTGTTAATTCAATATTGAATTATCAATTATAAAGTGCGTAATATTGACAACACTTGAGAGCATTTTTGAATCAATAAATATTGAATTGGATAACAACATTTTTATTATTTTTCTATAAGGTTAAAATGGAGGAATTAACTGTTAATTGTAATTCTCTATACATTACATACCACATTTGTTGTATAAATCTGAATATAAGTCGCCAATGAATGATTTTTCTATCTCTAAGTTTGGAAATAAATTAACCAAATTAAAGAGTTTAGAATTAGAAAATGTAAATTTTGATTTTATTATAGACAAATAATTAAATTCAATAATTGGAGACAATTGAAAAATATAAGCTCAACTCGTATTTAGTTCATTTAGATTGAAACATTTTTTGAATTTTATATTAATTTTAGATTTAATGAAGTTGGAATTCATTTGAATTTTATATAAGATCTGTAAAAAGTTTTCCAAATGTTATTTAGTCAATTGATATTTGAATAAAATTTCAAAAAAGTTACAAAAATTTACAAGATTATCACATTTTATTTTTTGTTTATGGTTTTGAAATATGCAAATAAAAAGCTCTTCTTTATCAACATTTCGATAAAGTTTTAAAATTGGAATTAATTTGCATTCATATTTATTTAACCTCATCATAATTGTATAACTCTGATTTAATTTTAAATATGAATAAATGATGAGTCTGAAATGACAATAGATATCTTTAATTTTCAAATTTTTAATTAAAATCTTATTTTTATTGATTTCTTTTTCAAATTTCTTAACTCTTCGATTATTATATAATTTTTATTTATTTTCTAATTTTGTTATTTTATTCAGTTTATATTCAGATTTCAATTAATTTACTATTTTTAATAAAGGTAAACTTTTAGAGCGCTATCGAGTTGTTTGCTTCTGTAACATTATTTTTATTATTATAATTTTTATATAAATTTAATGCATAAAACGCCACACTTTAGATTTAATTTTATCAATTATTTTATCATACATTTTTAATGTGTTTTTATAAAATAATTTTCAAGAAATTTCAAATATTTTTATAAGTATTCTTTATCTTTAATATATAAATTGCTTGTCTCTTGATGATGTTAAATGGTGTTTTAATATGTTTACTAATGACAATAGAAAAAATTATATTCAAATTATAATATTTCAA
Organism: Oxytricha trifallax; assembly: GCA_000711775.1. Lineage (NCBI taxonomy): Eukaryota > Ciliophora > Spirotrichea > Sporadotrichida > Oxytrichidae > Oxytricha > Oxytricha trifallax. The sequence goes on along the minus strand of ARYC01004210.1, from coordinate 8,385 downwards.
ATTTTACATTAAATCTTTTGCTCATATAATCTAATTCATATGCTAGAAAGTCATCTCAAAATCAAAATAAAACATGAATAAGAAAGCATCTATCATAAATAAGATCATTGATTTAATTTTTTTCTAGTATATTATAACATTTTTATTAAATATACATTTTGCTAATAAAGAATTAAAGCACAATTAATTAGTATTTTTAAGTTATCTACGAAAATAAATATAGACTCAATAAATTATAAAGACATTAATTTGTGAAATTGTAGATCTTATAAAGGAAGGATTAATAAAGAAAAAGATTTTTATTTAAAAAATTAAAGACTTAAACTGTAAATATTATCTAACTAAATTAATAAAAATAGTTAAATCTATAAATATTAAATATTTAAAACTATTATTATCATATAATTCTGTAAAAAAGATCATATTATTATAACTTTAAATATGAAAAGTTATTTTTATTAGAATATTACATGAATTAGTTTAAAATTTTTATATTATTAACTATATTAAAACACTTAAAATAATAATTTTATATTGATACAATCTATTTTTCGTTAAGTTGTAATTATCATAAACTTTGATATAGTGTTTAACTAAATTAAAATTTTTAAGATTAAAATATGTTTAATAAAAGGAATGGTTATTATAAAGATTTAAAAAAGGTTAACAAATAAATTATTAGTTATCAAAACTAGATTTGCAACTATGACTTTAACTCCATTAATTCCTGATATCTTATATCAATAATCTGATTTTCTTTAGAACGAATACTATTATCATGTGATATCAAATTCAATAATATGTTAATTTTGATAGATTGATTATTAATTCTTTTTGGAGGAACATTTAATTAAACTTATATATTATCAAACTCTTCTGATCCGATATGCTCTTCGATATTCTGTTAAAGAATAAATTCAAAATTTTTATTTCCTGATTAAAAATTATTACTCTTAGTATTCTTTGTAAAATCTAATTAGAGATTAGGTACTATTATGACATATTTATCTACATATTTCGAGTTTTTACACATTTCAATAATTTATTTGAGTTGAATTTGGAACTTTCTTATAATAATTTTAAGTTTTTTAATTCTTCTATAAATTGATTTGACCTAATCTATAAATTCTTTTTAATTGTTTTCTGTAATAGTAAAGGTTAAACTTTATGTTTTAGGATTTTTGAGTAAATTGTATGCATTATAAGTCTCACTTATATTTATATTTTTTGCATCTTCCAAGTCTGCACATTTTCTATTAAAAATTTTTGTATAAATAATCGAACATTTTACTAAATTTTAAAGCTATTGAATTTTATCCTTAAATAATTAATGAGTATCTACATTTATTAATTTTAGATATCTAACTTTACAAAATAAATAAACATCTCTAGGATCTAACATTATACAATCTCTCAAGATTACTTTTTTTTAAATCCATCTGATTGCAGGGCTACGAATCCTATTTAATTATTATTTAATTTCATTTTATTTTTAGATATTCCCACTTATTATTGACTAATCATAGCTTAATAATTGATTTATAACTTTCAAATTAAGGAAACTGTTTCATATTTCTAAGGTTTTAACATTTTCAAGTAATGTTGACTTGTATAATTAACAAGAAAATTGAATGCCACTTATTTTGCAATATGCTTTTTTTATTAATAAATTGTGAAAAATTTCCCATTCTATTAGAGAGTTTTCTAAAAAAATTTCATCGGCCCAGTTTTTAGTCATATTTAAAATTAATGTAATTCTTTAACCAATAAATTTTGGAAGTGATCAAATAAAATACTCATAGTATATACCAGATAAATCATTATCATTACTGAAATCACTTAAAGAGTATATATAACTAAATGATTGAACATAAAGTAGATTATCCAATGAATTTGGAATTTCTTTTATTTGTATTTTAAAAATTCCATGTTTTTTTATGCTTTTTACTTCGTCTTTAATATTTTAAACAAGTTCTCTCTCTTTTCTTGAAATATTCGAGATTAATCTGAAATTAAAGTTCATGTTGAAATATGTATAAATTAGCAATCTGCAAACAGATGGTATTTATTTTCCTAGCATTTTTAATTAAAATTAGACTATAAATTTATCATAAATTAAAGATACAAGATTAAACTATTAGATATTTAAATTTCTAAACAATATTTGGAATCAAAATTTAATAGAATGTTTAAATAAACATATCTCAAATTTGATAATTTTCTAATTTTTGAATATTATATAAATTTTTTCTTTTTAAAACTATGTTACAATTGATTTTGTTTAAATTAAGAATTCAAGAAAAATTTATATAATATAAATAAAAATATTAATATTATTATAATGAATTTTGAAAAATCTACTAATAAATTTATATTTTGATAGATCCAAATATGAATGAAATTTATTTGGTTTATTTGAAGAATATGCATAATTAATATATAATTGTAGCATCAGTTTTTAAAATTAATAATATTTTTAATTATAACAAAATTTCTTTCAAAGTCTTAAAAAATTAAATAAATTATTTAAAAACTACAAATATTAAAAGATAAATAGTAAATTCAATAATTAATTTATAATTAAGGTATAAGATTCATGAATTCCTAAAATCTTATATCTATTACTTTTGGCTTTTATTTAAATTGTCCGTAATCTTAATTATTTTTATTGTAATTAATCAAAATATTTAACTTTATTTTCTATTCATTACGCTTTTAAGGGACTTATACTAAAATTTTGACATCATAAGAATTGATTAGTCCTAAATATTCTTCAACAATCTCTTTAAGTAACAATGTTGTGTTTTCTTAATTTTATATAAAAACATTATTTTACATCTATTTATTTTCAAAAAGGTGCTATAACAACGAATTCACCGACATTTTAAGAAGACTGGCATAATTCTAAATTTAATTTAAATCTATTTTATACATAATTAGCACTTTGATTTTTTTGATTTTTCTAGCAGCTCTTTTTATCATCTCTTTAAGATTTTGTCTTTCAACTTCTAATTCAATTGATGAAGTAAAAAATTAAACACTAGTCATTTCAATAAAGTTTACAACTTAAAAAATATTCTTGACTTGCAAATAAGTCTGCTCATCTTATTTGAAAGTTAAATCTGCAACAGAGAGTGTTTTAATATTCACAAATTTGATAAGATTTTTAAGTTGTTGTATTTGTTATCAAACTAATTAATGAGTATTAACATTGATTAATTTCAATATTTTAGTGTTGCTAAAAAGGAATATATCTCTAGGATCTACCATAATACTCTTGCTAATTAATACTTTCTCAAAATTGTATTATTTATACTTTTAATTTAAAAAAGTTAACTAAGCATTAATTTCATTTTATTTTTGTAAGTTTCCATTACTTTTATATTCTTCTAAACTTTTTATTAAATTCTTTGCCTCTCTATTTAAAGAGATATTACTAATTTCAAAATTTTTTGCATTTATACAGATATAATTGTCTGTTCACCCAAAGGTAACTACCTCCATCAATCCTTCCACTTAACCGAGTATCTCACGACACCTTCATTATAATTGCAATACTTTCATAATTAATTTCTAATCCTATGTTCTATAATACATCTAATATTAAAATTTTATATGATTCCCTATATCCTTAACCCATTTATAATAAAAGCTCTTCTAGAAAATATTTATAATCAATAAAAACTATATTTATTCATAATATTACTTTTTATATATCAAAATAATTTTAAACGGATATTTACATATCAATACTTCTAACTTGTAAACCATATAAGTCTTAATAAAGAAAATTTCCAAATAATGTTAAGACTTATATGGTTTACAAGTTAGAAGTATTAATATGTAAATATCCGTTTAAAATTATTTTGATATATAAAAAGTAATATTATGAATAAATATAGTTTTTATTGATTATTTAAAAATTTCCTATTTAAGCTTGTATACAATAAGCTATAATGTGATTAAAATAATTTTAATAAAATTATAATTTAACACAGAACAATATATTAATTTTTAGAAATAGTCATAATTATAGAGGTGAGGAGTGTTGGCTTAGTGGGCTCGTGGGGAACATTTGTCTACTAATTAATTTTGAAAATATGCATGTCCAATTCTATAAGAATATTTTATTATTTCAGTATTATAGTAAAATTCCCATAATTTAATTGATAATTTTAAGGATTTATATTTTGCCCAATTTAGATTTACGCTAAGCATGATTTTTTTACCTACATGTTCTGGAAGTGATTAAATAAAGTAGTCATAATATATTCCAACTAGATTATTTTCTTTAAGGCAACGATTAATTGTATAATTGTAACTGAAAGTTTATAGATAAAGCAAATTATCCAAGGAATTTGGAGGATATACTATTTAGATTATTAAATTGTCATAATTTTAAAAGTTTTTCACTTAATCTTTTACTTAATGGGCTAGCTCCCTATCTTTCTTTGAAAGATTCGAAATTAATCTGTAATTAAAATTCATGTTAAGATATGCGTATATTAGAAATCTTTGACAAGGGAACAGTATTTACTTTTTCATTTGTAATTTAATATTTTAAAATTAAAATAAATATTATAAAATTTATAAATATAAAAAAATAAAATTCCTATTTACTTCTGAAGTTAATATTTTAGATAAAAAATTCTTATAATTGGAAGATTTTCTAAATTTCAGGATTTTATCTATATATTTATGTAAATTAAAATTTAATGAAATTTTTTTATAATTAAAATATAGAGTTAAGATTTAGAAATTATTTATATATGGTTAAGTTCACCATAATATCTTATATTAAATTACTTTTTTAATTCATTAAATATTTTATGAATTTAAAAGCTAATACTTTTTAAATTCTTTTTAATTTAGAAATTTTTATTATAGAAAACAAATATTGTAATTATATCATTAATAATAATAATTAATATTAAATTGATGCAATTAATATAAAAATCTCTTCTTAATTTTAATTATTAATGTAGTAAATTTTATTTAATTAGAAAATTTTTTCTAATCTTGGTTAGTAATTTCAAATTAATATATTTATTTCTTTGAAAATTAATATTCTTTTATTATTATATATAAAATGAAAGGGCATTATTCTTTTTAAATTAAATAGTAAGTTAAACATAATTAATTAATTTTTATTTATTTTAAAAATTTATTTATAAGTTATATATTCTCACTTTATATATTCAATACGTCCTTTTTCTAATTGAATTAAACTGCAAGAAAAGCAAACTTTGATAAAAAGAACTTACTATTGATTACACAAAAACTCAAATCATAACTCTGATTTAATTTTTAATTACATTTCAGGAAGAAATTCAACGATTATTTTAAATTTATTTAATCTTTAAAGTATACCCTCAGATTTGGAATCACCATGAAGTAAACATTTTATAAATCTAACAACCTAGCCCAATAGTATTTACATAACCTAGATATTAATTAAAAATATAAAAAATAATTATAAATCAAGTTTAAAGCTTTTTAATTGTATTTGTTCCATTTTATAACATATTGTTTGTTAGCTTTTAGTATTTAAATTTAATCTGGAGATGTGAATCATTTAATTACACATATAGCTTTATTTATCCTTAGTTATTTTTATTTCTTTTTTAATTGATATATAGTGGAGGCGTTGGAAAGTAGTGTACTCATTATTATTAATATAAATAGAGTGATTAAAAATAATCATTACTAATTCAATCTTAAGTAAACATATTAGGTTTGAGTAGGAATTAATTTTAAAAGAAAATTACTAATTATCCGCAATTAAATTAAATTTAAGAAAAAAACATTTTATTAATTGAATTTCTTTTTAAATAATATTTATACATAATTTAACATTTTATATGGATAAATTCATAAAATATTTTGATTGATATAAATAATAATTAATTGTTAATTTATAATTATATCAGGCATCATTAAATGACTTAACATATAACTTATTGAGCTTACATCATATAATCTTAATATCTAATATTCATATTTGGGTTATTATAACCATTGCTAATTAATCTAAACTATTTTTTTAAATTTATTAAAAATCTATATTTAATGCTATTCATTTGCCTTCTTTTTAAGGAATATTTTAGCAGTATTCCTAGCAATATAATTCCTTATTAGACCCAATATATTCTTGAATATATTGTTTATTGTACAAAGCCAAATGTATGTCAAAATTTTTATTAAATATTATTATGCTGGGATATTACTTTAAGTTCAAGGTTTAGTTTGTTTGGGCAATTGATACATATATTAACCCAGCATATTTTTGAGCCATTTTTACAAACTGTAAAATCTAATGAGACTTCTTGGGCAAGTTATAATGAATTTTATTTTTGATATATTTTTCTTTGTAATTTCTTTAAAGTTTAAAATCAAAATTTACTAATCGTTATCACCAACGAGATGTGAAACTTTTAACATTTTACATTTTTAAAATATTATCAGCCATACTTCTGTTTTCTACATGCAACTATTTCTAAACTTCCAACTTAAAATCTGACTTATTAATATATTTTATACCAATATGCTCATATTTAATTAGATTTCTTAGGTTTTATATCTCGTCTTTTACAAGTTAATATGTGGCTACATTAACTAATTTTAATCTTTTAGTATTTCTAAATAACATAATATCCCTTGGATATAGAATAATGCTGTCTTTTATTATAAAATTTTCAAATTAATACATTTCACGTATTTAATATTTCTAAGCTAATTTAGATTTTATTTCATTTGCCTTTTGCATATCTCCGTTTTCAATAAATTGCTCTAAACTTTGTATTTGAAATTTTGATTCACTGTTAAGAATACAATTTTAAATAAAAAAGAATTTTACTTTATTACAAAAACCTTCTTTGAATATTAAACCATAAAAATTACATTGGAATCTTGTATTCTTCCTTATTAATTTCTGCCTAAAAATATTTCTCCCATTTTTTTATTGAGGTTTCTAAGGAATTATTGGTAGACCAGTCAGTCCTCTTAATTAAATTTTTGATATATTTTTGACTTATAATTTTATGGTAATGATGAAATAAGTATTTTTAAATATGCTTAAAATAAAACGCATTCATCAATGCTCGATTAAATGTGAATTAATAACTGAATATGTATAGGTCTATGGAGGATGCCATTATTTTAATTGTGAGATTGCCATGTTATTTATAACTTTACACTAGATTTTTTACACTTTAAACCAGCACTCTTCATTTTCTTGAAATGTTCGAAATAAGTCAGAAATTGAAATTCATGTTGAAGCATGTGTAAATTATTAACATGCAACTTTGAGGTATTATAATTTAATTAGCACTCTCTTAACTCATTTTTGCAAAAGATTGATTTAAACTCTTAAGTAAATTAATTATACTTGGATTTAATAAATAAATTTTACATTGAACTACTCATTTTTATATTTAATTTCTTTAATAAAAATAATTATAATTATTTATAAGAATTTATCTAATTTTATAATTTTTTATTCATTCTTCTTTGTTATTTGATTGATTATATAATAAAATTCAAAATTTAATATTGAAATGAAAAAATTTACTTTATTGTAAAATTTTAATTATACTTTTAATTATAAAATAATTATATAAATAAAAATATAAGAAAGTGTAAAAACTATTGAAAAAGTTCCTAAGTACATCAATAAAGTATAATTTAAAAAATAATACATGAATTAAAATTTATATATACCTTATGATTTTTATTATAGAGCTGCCTGCAAAAAAAAGAGAAGTAGCTAAAGAGTTTATAGACTAAGCAAAGGATTAAATAAAAAGAAAAATCTTAAAAATATTCGACAGAGATACAAAAATATATATTTTTAAAAAATGGAGAGTACAGTTAATTTAGTGCTATTTAATTTATTCAAGTTTACTGATTGTTAAAATTATATGGATCTAACTTCGTCTTATTATTATTATTATTAATATTATAATATACATGATGAAGTATTAACAACAAAAAATGTGAATGTCAGTGAAATATATTAAGAAGTAATAAATATTCTATGATTCACATCTCGAAAATTCTCAGATAAATTAACAATCAGAGATATAATCAATCAAAATCAATTCTTTGTACTTAAAGAATTATAAGGATTAATTTTATATGAAATTAAGTTATACTTATACAAATTTAGCCATTATACGCAAATATTTATCTTTAATTTCCTCCCTATAAATCTTGAAATCTTATATCTCTAAGTTTAACTACTTCACACTCTTGATCTTCGCTATGAGTTGTTAAATTTTTTATACTATTCGTGGAGTGGGAGATTTCCTGTTCCTATACTTTAAGCATTAAGTTATTTTTACAATATCTATAGAAAAACTGGGTAATATATTAAAAAATAATTTT